>OZ020315.1:8743885-8958878 GCA_963971305.1 Arcuatula senhousia
GAATAAACTCAAAGCATTAATATTCGTTATGTTTAAGAAAACCATTTAGGTAATTAACATCTGTTTGATTGATTTAGATTAATTTTATTAAGTAATTTTTATTCATTTATCTCATTTGACATCCATTGCAGACATTTATGCAAATGGAAGTCGAAATATTTTTCACAGTATGGCATGTAACTTTTATTCGAAGATATCTTTGACAAATATATGTCACAATACCACAGCAATCCAGACCATATATTAATGTGTCTTGTACAATGCGATGTACTAGGTGATAAGAGAGGTTAGAATAAAGACTCTCAAGAGTTGTTATATTATAAGGCGTTTACCATGTTTTGGAAACGTTTAGCTTTTATATTCCTTTTGACATTCATTCATTTAGGTTATTGTGCTGAAAATGATATTCAAGAGATTTTACTGCGCCTTGGTAAGTCTTTGTTTTTGCTGTGTTTCTGTAATTGTCCTGCCATGCTAATCTCCTGCTAATTCGCTTAGAATTGACGTGTACTTGCTACAAAATATGTTTCGGATAAGAAAAATTCTTTAAGGTAATAATAAAAAAAGGTCATACCTCCCACAAAATTTCCTGGTCATATATGCACAACTACAATATGGTGTACTTGCTACAAACCAAGTTTTGTTTAATTCTGATGAGCAGTTTCAGACATGGCTGAATAACTTCGAGAGAGACTGACAGACAGGACAAAATAACTTGTCTACCGGCCCAAGGGAAGTTTGGTATTACATATACCAATAGTTTTGTATCGGGTAGGACTTCACATTGCCCTGGTTGTTGATCATCCGTTTTATCTTTTAGGATCTGGTGTTTAATGAGATAATAGATAATAGTAGAGTAAGTGCACATGACACAATCTGCATAATTTTTAAACGAACAACCACTAAAAATATCAAGCAGTCTTAGCTTGAATTAGACCAGTTGTCGCCTTTGAAATTCATATTAGATAAAAATGCAATATCTATTTCAAAATTATCCACTTTGTATTATTTCTAGCGTAATACAATTTTATTATGTAAAGAAGTTTTTTTTTCATTTTAAAAGATGTTATTGAGAAGAGGCTACATGATGTTGAAAGGGAAAACCTGGTGTTAAGGAAGGAAAATAGACACATTAAAGAGTTGTTACGAAAAATCAGTATCACCAAATCTGGAACAGAAAGTGAGTTGCAACAACAACCTGAGAATCACAATGGAACCTTGCCACCCGAAAACCACAACCCTGTGATGGAAATGACAGGAGCTTCTGAGCGCAGACAGAGAGATAATGAATTGAAAATTCTTACAGATTCGAAACGGCTTCTGATGGGAAGTATGTATTAATACAGTATTTTTTAGTTTTTCAATCCACCAGAAATTACCATAACATTTTATGTGCTGTACTAATCCAACAATCTTTGTCAAATATTTTAACTTGATTGCGACGAATACCTATAAAGATAAACATGTATCAAAATTCGTGTGGCTTCAGAAGAAAAGAAAATTTGTGCTGACATAAAGTTACATTTAAGGTATCAATATTTTATAAATTAAATATTTTGATAACTTTACAAAGTATCAAGGGAAATTTCTGTTTCTCTTTTTCCCATCGCTTTTTGATTGGTCTGGATTTTCTTCTAGTTCTTTTGATCCCATTTGAAACCTACATGTATATAATCGCGATAAAAAAACACAACCACTAATAATTTTATAAAATGATAACATTTTGTCTTTTATATAGGTACACCTTCACCCAATCAGATGACCAGAGTGGCATTTTATGCTGGACTCTCCAAACCAATCACCAGCCTAGGAGCCCACCAGATCATAGAATATGACAAAGTTTTATTGAACGAGGGTAACGGCTACAGCGCCCTACATGGTCATTTCGTGGCACCCGTTAAAGGTATCTACTTGTTCTCATTCAGTGTGCTTGGACAAAACACGGATCCGGCCGCTTTACATATCGTCCACAATGGTAATGTCATAGACACGCTATATGCAAGTGGTTCCGGCACGGACCATTCTCAAAGCAGAACAGTCCCTATTGCCCTGGAGCAGGGTGACATGATATGGCTGAGGACGTATCCGGGATATGAAGGACGAAAGCTGTATGGGTCAGACAGGCATTTCTATAATTCATTTGGAGGTGTATTAATTTATCAAACCGAATAAAGGCTTATATAAAAAAAAATGTTTATTTCTATTAAACATATAAAAAAAACATTAAAAGCGACTGATTTTATATAACTGTAATATAAACGTACATAACCAGAAAAGTTAAAGCCACCTTCAGTTGGCACTCATTAATATCTTAACTCCAAGACCCGTCATTTATGTTTAGGTTATAGGAGCACAACAAAACCTTATTTCTATTATCAAGTCATCACTGTAAACTAACAATCGAAACTCAGCTGAAATGTGCACCTGTTGGAAGTTGGAACTACAAGTAGTTTATTTTTAGTCTTCCTTATAGTCGTAAACTTGGTTTGGGTGCCTTTCAACAAACTTTTATATTACAAAAGCGATGACTTCAAGATTATAATAGTCAATTTTCCCCAGCTTATGTAGAAGCATTCCGTCCGCTCCAGCTTATGGGCTTTACAAATCACAACTAATTCATTATTTAAGAGCTTGTGGGATTTACCATAATTTGTTTGATATAGTCACGAATGACACAAAAATAGCTAGAAAGGTGTTATGTAACATTTTGATTGCTGTATTAAAGAATTTACGGAAGACTTTGCTTGAAGACAAAGATGTTTCTCAGATTAGTATTTCAGGTGAGTCTCTAATTGAATGATCTTTGTTTAAGGGTTTTGTTTTGTCCTCCTCTACCAAATTTGACTGTTTAAAATAAGCAACGTGGCGGATGTGTAGCATTAAACAGGAACTGCATACCCTCCCAAAGCACCTGAGTTCACTGTTGTTACGATTTGAGTTTACGTTGTTACACAGGCAAAATGTTGACTGCGTTTAACGTGTGTCTGGCGTACGTTAAACGCATGTCATCTGACGCATATTAAATTGGCGTTTCTAACCGCGTACGTCTGACGCACGTTAAAAATTTATCTTGGCAATATTTTTATTTCATAATAAAACACACTAAATAAATAACTTACTAACTTCATACATTTTAGGAAACTATATGTCTGACGTATGGTAAACGTACGTTTACTGCACGTTTAAAAAATGTACGTCTGACATATGCTTTTACAATAATTTGACGTACGTTTACCGTACAGCGGTTAGAAACGTATGTTTAATGTACGTTTATGCACTACGTCAGACGCACGTTTTAATTTACGTACGTCAGATGTATGTCTAAATTTTTCCTGTGTATTTGCTATTCAGTTGGATTTTTTTGTGTTTTGTGTGTGTGTGTGTTTTTTTGTTTTTGTTTTTTTTTTTTTGGTTCTGTCTTTTTGTAATTTTTCTATTTCTTTCAATGTGATGATAGCATGGTTCAAAGTACTTTAGCGGGCGTAAAATCTAATATCATGATTATTATACTGTACACTGTGGTTTCATTATTATTCACGGTTTCCATCGGTAGCCTTGATCCACAATTTTTTTCTGAAAATGTTCAATTCTTAGGTTAACGGACTTTGTGTCCTTATAAATCTTGATAAAGTTTTTTTGATACTTCATGAAAACAAGAAAAAGAAACAAAATCAGCGTTACTTTCTCTGCTGCTACAAAAAAAATAAGTCACGCGCTTTGCTCACAGAGCGATAAGGATGTGTGCCCAAAGAGGTTAAAGTGGTAATCCATGCATCATCTTGTTCGCTGGGGTTGTCAGACCATTATGACTCTGTAAAACTTGACCGCAAATGGACCAACGTAACTCATTAAAAAGTAACTTATTATAGTCCGTGTTATCACGTGAATAATACCAAGTTTGGGATATTAGTGCACATTGAATACTTCATGGAATTACAAAAGGATGACTGGTTTGAAAAGCTAATTTGATATGGAAAGAAGATTTATTAAAGCCACCTTCACAAGTAAAGATCCCAACTTAAAAAAATGACTTCCATTAGAAATGCATATTTTTGAACTATTAGAATTTACAAATCTGTGTAAATTCCGTTATCAAAATAACGGTGCTCTGTTATATGAATCCTAAAAATTCCTTTGGTTATAAGATGGACTTTTTAGTAGTCCTTCACCTTCATAACTTTAATTTATTCTTTAATTTGATTGGTTGGCGCCAAAAATACAGCAATTTAATTGGCCCATTGGTATATTGATCCAAAACACGCCACTTTTGGAAGGGAAGCTGAATGAGAGACACCATTTTTCACAGCGAAATAAAAATGTCAGGGAGTATATTCTCAAACTTAGTTACCATACCACAAAGTTTTAATTCATTTGATATTCAAACAACGGCTTGGAAGCTATAATATTAAATAAGGGGGGGGGCTAGTTAAACGCGCATCCGCGAGCATGATGGCGACAAATTCGAATTTCACCACAAACGCTTTAAAATAATTTTAATTACAATTTCTTATAATTTTATTTAAATGAAATATGTCCTTCATGGGAAAATTTTTGCATATAAAAGGATATTCTTATTAAATAATTTTGTGTACAGGGCATTGCAGGACATGTCAATTGTCAAGTGACAACAGGTATTTATAGTTACATGTAGTCGTAGAACACCAGAGCACAAGAACATTCAGTTATGCTTTAATTTCAGTTAAATACAAATGACAACAAAGTTCCAAACAATAAATTTTGCTACGCCTGACGCACATTTCGTCGATTCTGGATAATTTGGTATAATTATGTTGCAGTAGGGTTCAGTTTATCATCTTTGAATTGAATCACTGCCTTTATCTCACAAATTATAAAATACTGGTATTAGTTTTATTGGTATGGCCGAAAACTAATTGCAAGTAATTACTTTTAGATGTCAGGTCAATTGAGAAGGTCTCAGAGGAAGCGGACGGCCACGCCAGCTGTGGCAGGATTGCTACATAAAACCCGTAAAGGAGGAATAAACCACATGCAGGCTTCCACATCGGCATCACGAATCGTCTACTCAAGTTTAGCAGAGTACACAACTGCAGCTGAACATGTAACGCCAGGACAATCAGGATTGGGTCGCACCACCAGTGTTCCGACAATTAGCTCTAACACAAATATGTTGCATCAAAGTTACACATCGATGTCAACCTCAGCCGGACATGCTACACAAGGACCATCAGGATTGGTTCGCACAAGTGTTCCAACTAACTATAACGCTAATCTGTTGCAGCAAGGCAACATATCAAGCACAACTGTTGCTGAACAGTTGACACCAGGACCGTCAGGATTAGGTCGCACAAGTGACAGTGTTCCAAATAACTATAACAATATGTTACAGCAAGGCTACTCATCAATCGCAAGCCCGCCTTTCCTCATAGCTACGACAAACCACACTCCACCCCAACATGCTGGTACTGCTGATATGGATGCAGACTTCTCGGGAAATCCAACTCAGACCAGTACAGCTTCAGCTACTCCAGGGCAACAAGACCCAATGCCAAATCAGAGTTCAGGTAATAATAATACCCAATTATGGCACTTTTCAAACAATACAAATACTTTCAATTCAACACAAAACTCAGTGGTAAATCAAAATACACCAAATGTTATAAATACTTTCCAATATGACGTAGGTTTCAACGTGCCTCATAACACTAGAGAAAAAATACAAAAAAGCGAATATCTTGACTTGGCAACACTGCTGACTAACAAGCCAATACAGAACACACAAAAGTTAGTCTTAAAAAATGGAGAAATCACCTTACAACCTGAATCCCACCAACAAAAAATTACATCAATTGAAACATGGACAAACGCCTTTATAACATTTATCAGTATTTATTGCTCTGCACATCCAGATCGTTTTCAAGAGCTTCTTAAATATATGAATGATGTGAGAATGGGAGCTCAAAGTCAAAAAGGGTGTAATTGGAAATTGTACGATGAGCAATATAGGCTGCGAAAAGCCATTAACCCCTTGAGCTCCTGGTCAAATGTTGATGTTGAGTTGTGGTTGTTTTGTATGAGTGGAAATACTCCAAAATTTGATTATCAAACGCCAACACAAAATAGACTGAAATGCTATGCATTTAACTATGACGGGCATTGTTTTGCATACCATTGCCAATACAGTCATACCTGTATGTATTGCAATGGGGGTCACTCGGTAAAAAGCTGCCAGGCTAATCGCGGAACATATGGGGCAGCTCAACGGTGGCCAACGGTAGTACAAAACACAAGTCGTCAATTTCATGCACCAGTTAGGCTAAATAATAATTTTGCTTTTAGGCCACAGTTCAAACCAAGACCAAGAGCTCCAGGAGCATTTATGGGACCTAGGTCACACACCAATACGTACAAACCATTTATTTAAACTGTTGTCCAAATATCCAGATCAAGAGGCTGCAAATTTACTACGGGAGGGCTTTACCAAGGGGTTTCGATTACAATATACAGGACCTAGGAAATTTTATATGGCAAATAACCTTGTGTCAGCAAATGATTTGAAAGAAAAAACATGGGAAAAGCTGTTATCTGAAATAGAACTAGGTAGAATATTAGGGCCATTTTCAAAACTACCTATATCCACCTTGCACATATCTCCAATTGGGTTGGTTCCTAAACCGGATGGGGGTTTCCGTCTAATCACACATTTATCACACCCAGAGGGCGATAGTGTTAACTCCCACATTGACCCTGAGTGGTGCTCCGTAAGTTACTCCTCCCTTGACTCTATTCTTGACAAAATTTTTGAGGCTGGAAAAAATGCACAGCTTGCTAAGATGGACATAAAGTCAGCATTTCGCCTACTGGTATTACACCCTGCAGATTTTGAATTGATGGGAATTAAGTTTGATGGGTATTATTTCATTGATAAGTGCTTACCAATGGGAAGTAGCATTTCACCAAAGCTGTTCGAAACATTTTCTTCCTTTTTACAATGGGTGGTTGAAATTCTTTCTGGGAAAGAATCCTTAGATCATTACTTAGATGATTTCATTTTTATTGGGGCAGACAAAACAAATGAATGTGAAATGCTTATGTCAACTTTCGTAAACGTTTGTCAGGAATTGGGCGTACCTATTGCATCAAACAAAACAATGGGGCCTTCTACACTCCTACCTTTTTTGGGTTATTTTTTGAACACGGTGGAAATGAAATTATCCATACCGTTGGAGAAATTAGAAAAACTCAAAGGGATTCTCAAGCCTTTATTAACTAAATCAAAAGTTACACTGAAAGAACTTCAATCCATAACAGGCTTGATGTCATTTTGCGCCAAAGCCATTCCGCCCGCAAGGGCGTTTCTGCGTAGGTTTTATGATCTGATGGCAAATATTAAGAAATATTATTACAAAATAAAGCTAAATCAAGAGGTCAAAGCAGATGTAGAAATGTGGTTAACCTTCCTTGATGACTTCAATGGGCATTGTTTCTTTCCTGAAAGAATTTGGTCAAACAATGATACTTTACAGTTATTCACGGATAGTAGTGGTAATGCTAAATTAGGTTGTGGGGCCTTTTTCCAAGGGTCCTTTGTCCAGTTCAGATGGCCAGTTGAATGGGAAAACGATCCTATCTTGAGGAATATGTCTTTCCTGGAATTTATACCAGTTGTCTTATCTATCATTATTTGGGGAGAAAGGTTGAGGAATAAAAAGATTCTCTTTTTTATTGATAACAGTGGACTGGTAAATATAATTAATAAACGGTCATCCAGAGATAAACAAATTATGCAGTTAATGCGCCCATTTGGTTTGCTCACAATGCTCAACAACATTCAGTTTAAGGCCCAGTTTATTGATGGTTTTCAGAACGAGATAGCCGACAGCCTCAGCAGGTTTCAGATGACTCGCTTTTACTCCCTAACCAGGAATTTAACAGTAGACAGATGTGCAACAAGGATTCCCCAATTCTTTTTGGATCTAATTTCGACAATACAATAAGCTCATTATTGACAAATTCAGTGTCTCAGAGTACCAGTCTAAGTTACAAAAGGGGTTTGTTGGCATTTAAGGAATTTAGAAGGAAGTTTGGTTTAAAAGATACATGGCCTATTCTACTGAAACATATTTGTGAATTTATTGCCTATTTGTTTGAAATGAACTTGTCCCAAGCAACAATAAAATGCTATTTGGCAGGATTGAGTTTTGTAAGCAAATTAAATAATTTTGAAAAGCAACAATAAAATGCTATTTGGCAGGATTGAGTTTTGTAAGCAAATTAAATAATTTTGAAGACCCAACCCAAAAATTCATTGTAAAAAAATTAGTTGAAGGAGTTGGTCGCTCAAGGTCCAAATGTAAGGATCCAAGACTTCCAATGCAATCACATATGAGATATTAGTAAAATTATTGCAGATACTCCCTTACATACAAATGTATGTACTTCTACCTATGAAACAAAGCTTTTTGCAGCTGCTTTTTCAATTGCTTACTATGGCTTATTAAGGGTGGGAGAATTGGCAATTAGTAATGGCCAAAAAAGTCATATTATTCAAATATCACATGTCACAGTGGTTAACGGTACACTTAAGGTCAAGATTCCCTCCTCTAAGACGGATCAATTGGGTAGGGGTTGCAATATAACAATACTACCGGAGATGAACAAATCAGTTTGTCCTGTTTCCTTGTATATTGATTATATGAAGGCAAGACCAAAAATTATAGGACCAGTTTTTTGTCATTATGATGGGAGTGCTGTTACACGATATCAGTTTGTTGCAGTCTTGAAACAGTCCCTCAAAAAGGCTGGAATTAGTTGTGATTGTTAAAGTTCCCATTCATTCCGTATTGGCAGGGCTAGTTCATTATCGGTTTCAGGGGTTCCGGACAATGTGATTAAAAACTTGGGCGGTGGAAATCGGAAGCTTACAAAACATATCTAAGATTATAGCGTCATATTCAAGTTAAGATGTGTTCCCACTCTTAATTTTCGTTAATCAATACTTTTCATATTTAATAGATAAAACAAAACATAGTTAAATTAGGATGTGACCTCACACCTATACATGTACTTTTTACATCAAATTATTTTGTTTTATATCATAGTAGATCTTCCCCTGGATAATAATCCTAGAAGAATTTGGATAGTGGGCTCATCCATCATTAAGAGAGCCTTTATGGAGGCTAGGATAAGGCCGGGAGGGCCCAATTTATGTTTACCAAACACAACTATCTGGTGGCAGGGAAAAAATGGTATGCGGGCGAGTCAACTTAAAGGAAAGCTAGAAACCATGTTGGGGTTTGAAGATCCCCCTTACATGTTGTTAATTCATGTAGGTGCAAACGATATTGGCCAAATTTCCAATAAGGATTTGAGAAATTTTCTGAAAAATGTAATAACAGATATATCAGACATGCTACCTAACACTCGAATAATTTGGTCACAGATGTTACCTAGAAATGTGTGGCGGTATTCCGCTAATAATACTGCAATGGATAAAGTAAGATACAGGGTCAACAACTCCGTAGCTACTTTCGTATTGAAGATGGGGGGCTGTTACATACGTTACCCTGAAATAACAAAACAATCTAGCCTCTTAGAAACAGACGGAGTGCACCTCACCACAGTTGGCAGTCAAATTCTATTAAATAAGATTCAAGGGGGTATTGAGAACTTTCTAAAAGGGGGTAGTCCTGTTTTCCCAGCCTCCTAATCTGCTCAGATCTGGAAATTACATAGACAATTAATTTTGGATATTGTATTTGGTTATAATTTGTGAAATTGTTACCTTAGTTCATTTAATTTGCGAATGAGCAGAGTCACATTCAAATCATAAGTACTAGTGATCAGTTTGAGTTCATAGATTAAGCCATTGGGCTCAACTAGGATGTTTTTTTTGTTGTTGTTGTTTTTGTTGCGAAAATGGTCCAAACGGTGCAGCGAACCCCCATTAGGAATGGCGGTTGACAGGTCAAACCAAGGTTTTCCTGTCAATTTGGCATATTCGCTTCACCTTTTCTGAGTAAAGTAACTGTGTAAGGGTTTTGGATGCCACTTGTGTTCCCACAGTTGTGCTAAATTCATGATCTCTTATATACAAATACATATATATATTATATCAGTTTCATCGGTTGCCATTATGCGATATGCAGGCATCCACATATTTTAATAACAATCCATTTACATTAATACGCGATCTGCGTACAAATATTATTATACATATTCATATTGTGAATTATTGTGAAATATAACACTTTATAATAAAATGGGACCATTTTCGCCAAACCTATATACTTTGTTTTGTTTGAGTCATCTTTGATAATAGAATTTACAAATCTGTGTAAATTCCGTTATCAAAGTAACGGTGCTCTGTTATATGAATCCTAAAAATTCCTTTGGTTATAAGATGGACTTTTTAGTAGTCCTTCACCTTCATAACTTTAATTTATTCTTTAATTTGATTGGTTGGCGCCAAAAATACAGCAATTTAATTGGTCCATTGGTATATTGATCCAAAACACGCCACTTTTGGAAGGGAAGCTGAATGAGAGACACCATTTTTCACAGCGAAATAAACCCTCCCTTCCCGGTCCCATTTTATAGAATTAGATACTGCTGCTTTTGTTTATAATTTCAGTTGATGTGCTTTATTAACCACATTGTACCATGTTCAACTGCACACTTTTAAGAACTTTGGATGTCCAAAAGAGCTAGATATCAACAATTAACTATCAGTGACAGATGGCCACAATGTCAACTCCATCGTTGAAGGATGTCCACAATCCGAACTACATCAGCAAGTCCACCAGGGAGATGTCTTCAATTCGAACTCAATCATTATTAACAAAAGTTACAATAAAATTATATTCGCTTCACCTTTTCTGAGTAAAGTAACTGTGTAAGGGTTTTGGATGCCACTTGTGTTCCCACAGTGGTGCTAAATTCATGATCTCTTATATACAAATACATATATATATTATATCAGTTTCATCGGTTGCCATTATGCGATATGCAGGCATCCACATATTTTAATAACAATCCATATACATTAATACGCGATCTGCGTACAAATATTATTATACATATTCATATTGTGAATTATTGTGAAATATAACACTTTATAATAAAATGGGACCATTTTCGCCAAACCTATATACTTTGTTTTGTTTGAGGCATCTTTGATAATTGCTGCTGACGTCAATATTCACGTTTTTCGGGGTTTGGCAAATTCCGGAAAAACAAATCTGGGTTCGGACCCCGATATTGAAACCGATATAAGAAGAGTTTATCAGCTTTAAAATGAGATACTATCCATGTTTTAAATATTTATAGAATTAAAGTTACGAGAACAGATGTTAGTATTGTCGCCTATGGAAATTCAATTAGTACTAATGAGCCCGTTATCAGGGATTCAATATTAAAAAAAACACTGCTGCAGGATTTTATGAAAGTACTCGTAGGATTCCCAGTAGTAATCTTAATTGTCTAACCTTACACTCCATTCTTTTTTTCGTTAGCAGTTAAAACTTGTTTCCGCGATGTCTGCATCCCAATTCACTTAATTATTTCACCTGCATTTCATCACTCTTTTATGTTCATCTCTCTAGTGTCGAGTTTGCGCTGCTTTGGAGTAAAGCATTACTTACTAACTATCTACTTCATCCACAGAATGTTTTACCGTTGATATACAAATTACAACAGTGTAGTTGTGCTTCATACATTACAAACAGACGTTTTTACTTTCTGAGTAGGGTTTTCGGTACCAAATATCGCTGAGATGTAGCCAACATGACCAATAATAACGGTTTTTCTTTTAGATAAAAAAAGTGCATAGTGTTTTGTGGAACTCCGTGATTTGTACACATGTTGACAGTCTTTTAATCCATACAGAGATAAGCTGGACACCTGAGTGTAGATAAGAAAGAAAGTATAAGTATTATTGGAATAATGTTAGTCTTAGTGATTGTTATAGTTTGCAGCATTGTTCATACTACTTATGGTACAGACAGTGAGATCAATAAGATATTAAAACGACTCGGTACATATTATAATGATAAAGAAGCTTGTTTGAGTTTTTCCTATATTGACATTTAATCAGTGTATTTATATGTATAGTATCTCGTCCAAAAAGTACTCTCCTTCAGGAATACATGTTTTAGAAACCACACAACTTTTCTCCCAAAATTAATGTTGACCAACTATTAAGCACAAAGTCTTTTAGTGTTCGCAAAATTTAACCTAAAGCCATAAAAATTCAAATACTTAATTATCAATTATAGAGTTTCTTTATCAGTAATGAATATTTTGCTTGTAGTTTAACTGTTTCACTATATATATTAGCTTTTTATCATATTATATTACCTATTCAAACATGTATTTTTTTTCATTCGAAATACCGTTATAGAACACAGATTGTGCCTGTCAAATCAGAGAAACGGCCAAATAAAGATCTTTTCTTGTCTTCTGTCCATTCATTCAATATCACAAATGCGACAGAAAATCAACCCCCAACGTTGTACCATTATAACGTGTTTGTGTGAACAAACTGACTTGTTCTGCCGCTGAGTCTTTTTACTCAACCAGTTAGCATCATTCGCCGAACTTCCATCTAATCTTACTGCCGATGTTCTTGTTTCTTCGACATTGACTCTTTCTCCAGGAAATCGGTTTCTCTATCTACTCGAAACCACACCGGTACCATATCGTCATTTTACTCAATATCACTTCGCATCTTGGATATTCCCGAGTCCCTTACCCTACGATGACCCGATTTACTATCTACCGGAGTCGATTCCAAGATTAAGCAGGTTAATTTCCTTTTGACATTTTTAAGTATTATATATATTCATTCAAGTAAGCTATACACTTAACTTCATTTCTACAGACGTTTGATAGTTTAATATGTAATGATTGCTTTGGACTTTGAGAGTAAATACTCATTAGAATTTTGTTTCCTTCTGCGTATCCACTACTTATACATATTTGATTTTAAAGTATACAACACATATGACCCTTATGAAAATTATATTCATTTCAAACATTTTGAATTATCGTATTCAATGATATATTAAAAGAAAAAAATAATGTCATTTTTGACATTTATTTTTTTAATACCAATATGTGTGAGTTTAGCCACTACCACTACATGTGTCTCTATGGAAAAGATCTTTAAAATATCAACGTATTTAATATGATACAATTATGCCACTTTTTGAGTTCATTATTTTTTAAATATGCATGAGGTTTGGGACGTATTATGGTGAATATCTTGATATCTCTTACCAGTTAAAAGCATAGTTGAGCAGAATATGTCTATGAAAAGGGTATTCATCAATATGATTTTTTGACACTTTGCATCTTCATTTAATCTTACCCATTAACATTTAAAAAAACATTGGACAGATTTTCATAGATGATTGTATATAAAGCCCAAATAGTTATAAAACAATTAAAAGGACGCCGGCTTGCAATGGACTCTGTCTCTTACACTATGCGTTAAACCAGTTAAATAAATGTAAAACACAATGGAACAAAAGGACTATGTTTTGATCGAAAGGTTTCCATTTCCGTTGAATTTTGTAGTCGGTCCAGCCTTGGCTTATTTGACAATACTTTTCAATATAACAATATTCATAGCACTGTTTTCGAAGAAGCTTCTCACTCCGGCTACGGTGTTGATGCAAGGGCTTGCATTGGCTGACTCCCTTACGGCACTCTGTATGTATGGATTTGAGCCATTATTTTACCACGCATACCAAAGGATGGCAACCGGAAATAGCGAGATTAAAAATGAAAATTTACCTTCCGGTAATTCCGAAACTGCAGACCTAGTGACATTGTCGTATCCGTATTGTGCCATTCATTACTACGTAGGCCATTTGACAGAAACCTTTCATTTAGCATCTGTATTTTTGACTGCAAGCTTAGGATGTCAGAAAGTTGTCGCCATCTTGATTCCTGTTTGGAGTAGAACAGGTATGACCGCTAGGAAATCTATGGTGGTTTGTTCGGTATGTTTCATGTTCTCAATTTGTCTCCATCTTCCCCGAATGATGATCGTTACGGTTACAGCAAATGATGGAAACTGTGGTCTGTTAGAAAATAGAAAATGGCTACAGCCACATGTCCTTACGATTTATCCTATTGTAGCAGCGGTTACTTTAGGATTAGCAGGATTCAGTATGATTGCAGCAACCTTCATCATTATTGGTCAGTTTTGCGTTGGAAGAAGTAAATTGGGAAAATCCGGTTTATCATCGTACGAAAAACGTTCAAGCATTTTAGTGATGGTCGTACTGATGATATTTTTGATCACGGAAACTCCACGATTCTATCTAAACAAAAGCGTTTTCAATTCGTACAGGTCAAGCTCCATGCAAGAAGATGTGGTCTGGAATAGAATTAAGGCAGATACCGAAGAAGAGTTGAAAACAGCATACAAATCCGTTAATCTGGACCGGTTAAATGAAATAGTAACATTAAAATCACAATTTCTATTTTTCGATGGTGTAACGCTTACATGTACTGATGTCAACACATATGATCTACAAGATAATCATCCAACACGTAAGCTGTTTATGTCTCATGGTAATGTTTACAATACTGTTTATGGTCTTAAGGGATTGAACGATTTCATAGGTTTTGTGGATAAATGTCAGCGTAGTGTTAAAGAAGACGCGTATTTTGGCACATATAAAGAGGGACTTTCAAACGTTATTTTTTATTGTTGGAAGTTGTCAGGATATTTTATTCACATTGACGAGCAGTATTCCGTCATATTTTCACAATTAACAAAGTTATGTCCTTTGCTGTTTCTTGAGGATTACGAACCAGATACTAGATGTAGCATTCAAAATTCATCTACTTACGGTGAATATTTACATAGCAGAATAAAAGAAACCATTCATTCTACCTTCACGGAAACCCAAAAGAAATTCTATAACCGTATACAAAAGAAAACGCATCCCCAGATCGTGAGATTTTTTAAAACTAAAATTGACTCATTTTGGAATTATTGGGTCACAGAAGTAATCAATACGTTTTCAGATGTGGGAGAAGATTTGTTGGCCTCGGGCTGTTGGAGTTCGATTCTACTGGACGAAGCAATTAGGGAAGCAATAGACAGCGTTAAAAACGTATTTGATTGCTGGAGAAGACATGCTCAAGACTTAGAAAACAACGTCCTACCATTCGTCCTGGCCATGACTCCGTACAGTGAACAGATTAACTACATGATAACTACAGAGATGGTGGAGTTAAGCACGAATCTGAAAGACTTAAAACTCATGTTTGAAATTCTGAAATTGTGCACAATTGTTGGTTGTCTCTCTAACTTTATTATCTACATTGTTTTGAGTGAAAAACTGAGGAACGAGCTGAAAAGAAAAGTATGCCTTTTTAGAGAGAAAGAAACGACTAATGTTCATGTGTGACCATTTACAAAATATGTAAAAGCCACAGTTCATAAACATTTCATATTTATTATTAATTGCCTCAAAATAATTACTTTATCAATACAGGGAGTGTGACTATGGGAGAGAGGTACTAAGGTGTGATTCTAGATGAAAAGTGTACAGGTGCGATTATGGGTTTCAGGGAACTAATGTGATAATTGGTGAGATGAGTACATGTGTGAGCCTAGTTTATAGGCGTTCAAGTGTGATCATTTGTTAAAAGTGAACAAGTTTAATCATCGATGAGACGTGTGCGGGAGTGATCGTTGGTGAGAAGTGAACATATTTGATAATTGGTGAGAAGTTAACAGGTATAATATTTGTTGAAAATGGCACAGGTGTACATGTGATCATTGGTAAGAAATGTGCCGGTTTGATAATCGACAAGAAGTGTGCAGGTGTGATCATTGGTGAGGTTTGAACAGGTATAATCATTTCTTAGAAGTTAATAGGTATGATATTTAATGAGAAGTGTGCAGGTGTGAACATAGGTGAGACATGTGCATATATGATCATTGTTGAGAATTGAACATGTATGATAATTGGTGAGAAGTGAACAGTTATGATAATTGATAAGAAGTGAACAGTTATGATAATTGATAAGAAGTGTGCAGGTATGATAATTGGTTAGAAGTAAACAGGTATGATCATTGGTTAAAAGTTTACAGGTATGTTAATTGGTAAGAAGTGAACAGGTATGATAATTGGTTAGAAGGAAACAGATATGATAATTGGTAAGAAGTGAACATGTATGATAATTGGTTAGAAGTGAACAGGTATGATAATTGGTAAGAAGTGACCCGGTATGATAATTGGTAAGTGAACAGGTATGATAATTGGTAAGTGAACAGGTATGATAATTGGTTAGAAGTAAACAGGTATGATAATTTGTAAGAAGTGAACAGGTATGATAATTGGTTAGAAGTGAACAGGTATGATAATTGGTTAGAAGTGAAGATGTATGATACTTGGTTAGAAGTGAACAGGTATGTTATTGGTTAGAAGTGAACAGGTATGATAATTGGTAAGAAGTGTGCAGGTATGATAATTGGTAAGAAAAGAACAGGTATGATAATTAATTAGAAGTTTGTAGGTATGATAATTGGTAAGAAGTGACAATTTGTACATGCGTGATTTTTATATAAGAGGTGTTCAGGTGATAATAGAAGATCAGTGTAGATGCATGATCAATATATTGACGTGTTTGGTTGTTGTAATCTGTTTTGATTACTGTCCATTCATTCTGTGTTTGTTAGATGTCTGTCTATATTGTGTTTATTGTGTTAGTTCACTGACTTTTGTTTGTTAATAATCTGTTGATCTTTTGTGTGTTTAGTGTCTGTTTTGCTAATTGTCTTTTACTTACACATTTGCTGTCATATTTGATTGGACCTGTTTAATACCAATAGAATTTATATTATATGTTCATTTGCTTTTATATGTTTGGGTGGAGTGTTAATACACAGTATCACAATAATATGGAATGCAATATACCTTTCGTAAATGATCTTATGTTACTGTTACGATGTTTTTATTTAAGATATTGTTGAATTTAGATACCAATTCAGATGGATATGATATGATGTATCCCCTCATAATGTGGATTGTTTTATAAAGTTGATGGTTGAATTACCGAATGAAGATAAAATTAGTTCTTTTCGACCAATGTGTGCTTCATTTTTTTAACATCTTTTGTGAATTTCTCTAACACCAAGCTTTGGATCCCCCTTGCGTTAAGTTCATACCAGTAATAACGGTTATTTTTTGTTTATCTTTTTTTTTCTGAACAAAAATACACACACGAATTGTTATAAATAAAAATGTTACAACATTCATTCTTAAGTTCACTTTTCCAGCAGGCTCATGTAAGCTATTGCCATCACTTGGCGACCGTTGTCCATCGTCAAACTTTTCAAAAATCTTCATAAAGTGCATGTTATTAAGAACATCAAGATCTTCAAAATATTCAACAGGATCAAAGTGGATAGACTTTTCATGTTCATTGTTATCTATGATTGCGTTGTTTGGATAATATACAAAAGAGCAAAGGTTTACTTTCTTATAGAATTAATAGTATTTTCAGTCTGGTGGACAAGATATTTAGTATACAATCTATATCAAAATTTATTATCATCTTATTTCTTATGATGATACTCTTCATTTATAATGATGAAAGACATTATATGCTCGATTTTCATATCTTAGATTAGTACAAATGTGGGTTTGTCAAAGAGGTTTTGTAGGATTGACATCTGTATGATATTTGACACTGACCAATTTCACCATCAACATTAAGAATAGATCCTATAAAGAACTTATTCTGAGTCACGAAGTGCGAACGTTCCGTGAAGCCATAAACATGATAAAGATGTCATCGCACCTATCGCAAATATCAGAATCCTCAAATATGGAAAATAAGCCAATAATGCGACTACCTGACATGTAAAATTATATATCACACTCCACGATTTATGTAAACGTTGTATGTTCAGTAGTGCGGTGACCACAAGTAGAAAAGTCTGACTTTAATGTCCCTACCTGACACACGGCTATATTTGATATCAATCGAAAGGGGAAAGTGTGTTCTTTCAGAAAATTCCTGTCGTAAAATGGGAAGTGGTCACGATTTTTCAAAATTGGGATAAAAGTTGATTTCAGTAATTCGTGAAAATTCTTAAAAAAATAGATTTTACCCTCTTTTTTTTCTTTTGGGCGCAAAATGATACCAATAGAAATATGTTTGTGATATTTAGTTATTCAGGAATCATTATCAACAAAGTTTTGAAAATTTTCAAAGAAGGGAGGTAAGCAGAGACGCAATATTCGAAGGTACCATTGAAACACGACTTGTTGACTCAAATCCTACATTGACTATTTGTGTGTTAAGTCAGTCGTTTAATTTTTAATGTTTTATGACCTTTGACTAATATATAAGTGTTTTGTGTACTTTAATTTGTCATATCTATAAGACAATAAGTGTAAAATGATATCCAAAAAAGGGAAAAAAGGACGTATTGGAACCTAACCTTGTTGAACACCATTTTCATTTAATGTACGAAGTCGTGATCTAATACTTTTAAATTACAGCCAAATGTGGAATAAACGATTACGATTTTTTCTAAACATTTATATTTGTAAATTGTGGTGGTTTTTTGTTTGTTTTAATGCCATATGCATAAGACATTCAATTCTTAAACCACTTATAGCCCAATATTGTCCGCGGTCAGGCTTTTCTTTTATTTTATGACCCGACTGCCCCCAGTAGTTTCCTTACCAGGGGCATTACCCTATCCGCAACCTGGGAACGCGCCGGGTAGGTCTATGGGCAGACCTTCTGATAAATGTTCAAATGTCCCGGTTATATATACATTAACAAAACATACACTATTACAAAGGATAATTTCATAATACAAAAATACATTCAGAAAACAAACACAGGACAGATTAACAAGAACAACGTCCTAGGGAGACATATAATCTATAAACATATAATGTATGTGTATTCATCTTCATTTAACAGCAATTTCAAACACGAACAAACTAACACCAACTAAGTGATTCAAAAGAATTATAACATTTCCGAAACCCAAAAATGGAAACACATTACCAATATGATTTCCCAATTAATACCAGTGACTTATTTCCCTAAACAACCTAATTTCAAACAAACTTAATAACTATGAAATTAACTACTCAGACTGGTCCGCATCTTCCTCTACAATAATATGTGTGTTGACGTTTTTGCAAGTAACATCGCCTTGACAAGGACAGAGGTCGGTACAAGAAAGGTTTTGTTCAAAACACACACAGCCTTTTGAGCAAACAAGTTTGCCTTTACATGTGCAAACTAGATCTTGTAAAAAATCGGATGTCATTTGACCTTCAAACCGCACAAGCTGTAAACCATTTTGGTTACACCATCAATGCATAAGAGGTGACTTTGGAGGAGGCTTAGCAATGTGTGATGTTATCCAAATACCAGTTTGAAAGCATGCTCGTAATGCGTGTTGCCGAAATGTTGACTCGCATGGTGGTAGCTTTGCAAGGCTTGTGGCTTTACTAGTTGCTAATTTCACGCGTAATTTGTTCAGGTTTAAGTGTGCATTTTTGAACTTTCGTTTTTGATCATATAGCAAGGAAACAGATTTTCTTGCTGGTGCCAGTGAATCATCAAAATCGAACATACCGAAAGAAGACAGAGCACTCAATTCATCTGCATTGTCTTTGAGAATTTTATATGCTGTTTTTACCAATACCAAACATCGATGACGTTGAATCACATCCGGTAATAGCATGTATGGCAGGTAAACATTTGCACACATTTGGATTCAGTAATGAACAGATTTCGTGAACTGGAATATATCGACGTCCATCTTTGGTGCCAGACACAGTTCCTGTTTCAAACCAAAGCTCTTTTGTATTTCGAAGCGTCGAAAAGTAATAAATGCAGAGAACCAACACATCAGTATCAGGAGACTTAACAAATATCCTTCCTGGCGACTGTTTAGATTCGTATTTCAAATCAGCATCAAGAACATGTGGAATGATTCGTGTATCAGCTTCTTCTTGAGTGCTGAATAGACTTGCACAATCAACAACACCATTGGCTGAAAACTGTTTTACAATTTGGGGATTGTCAAATAAACCAGCCATAGTTAGAACATTGCCTTCTTCAATGACATTTTCTCTGTTTTGATGGTAACATAAGATAAATTTTCATAGAAAACCCAGTAAAGATTGTTTGTTCTGGTTAACAGCAAGAAATTTCTACCATTCAGGAATCGATCGACCCTCAATTCCCTGAAACACTTTTTGAGCAGTGTTTGATCGTCTTTCTCTTTCTTGTGGTTTTATTGAAAGTTCGAAGTCATACCTGTCATACACGTCTACGACTGATGATGTTTTTTTTAAGCAACCAACTTATGACTGGACAAACTCATGACCAAGATCTCCAAATATTTTAAAACGCTTAGGATTTACTGCTTGAATAAGAGCCATGCCATCTCTTACAAGTGTTGTTAATGATTTGTCAAATGGTGGAAGGCATGCGACAGTGTGGGCTTCAGCTTCAAGTTGGTGACAGAGATCTGCTTTACAGGTCTTTCTCATTGTTCCATCATCATGAAATACAAATGACAACAAAGTTCCAGACAATAAATTTTGCTACGCCTGACGCGCGTTTCGTCTATTCAAGACTCATCAGAGGCGCTCTACCAAAAATATTGAAAATGCCAAACACTGTATGAATATGAAGAGCATAGAACAGTATAACCAAAAATACCAAACTGGGGAACCAAATTATTACTAAGATATTCAACCTATGTCTGGGGTAGGAAGAACCTTAGGGTTTAGACAATTTTGAAATTTAGACGGATAATTTAAAGCTTTGATGTATTCTCCAACTCAAAAGTGTTGGTGCCGGAGCGGGCTAACCTCGGGGAATTTAAACTCCACCAGCAGTGCTAACCTTCACGTGTGTTCGAAATACAAATGACAACAAAGTTCCAGACAATAAATTTTGCTACGCCTGACGCGCGTTTCGTCTATTCAAGACTCATCAGAGGCGCTCTACCAAAAATATTGAAAATGCCAAACACTGTATGAATATGAAGAGCATAGAACAGTATAACCAAAAAAACCAAACTGGGGAACCAAATTATTACCAAGATATTCAACCTATGTCTGGGGTAGGAAGAACCTTAGGGTTTAGACAATTTTGAAATTTAGACGGATAATTTAAAGCTTTGATGTATTCTCCAACTCAAAAGTGTTGGTGCCGGAGCGGACTAACCTCGGGGAATTTAAACTCCACCAGCAGTGCTAACCTTCACGTGTGTTCGAAATACAAATGACAACAAAGTTCCAGACAATAAATTTTGCTACGCCTGACGCGCGTTTCGTCTATTCAAGACTCATCAGAGGCGCTCTACCAAAAATATTGAAAATGCCAAACACTGTATGAATATGAAGAGCATAAAACAGTATAACCAAAAATACCAAACTGGGGAACCAAATTATTACTAAGATATTCAACCTATGTCTGGGGTAGGAAGAACCTTAGGGTTTAGACAATTTTGAAATCTAGACGGATAATTTAAAGCTTTGATGTATTCTCCAACTCAAAAGTGTTGGTGCCGGAGCGGGCTAACCTCGGGGAATTTAAACTCCACCAGCAGTGCTAACCTTCACGTGTGTTCGAAATACAAATGACAACAAAGTTCCAGACAATAAATTTTGCTACGCCTGACGCGCGTTTCGTCTATTCAAGACTCATCAGAGGCGCTCTACCAAAAATATTGAAAATGCCAAACACTGTATGAATATGAAGAGCATAGAACAGTATAACCAAAAATACCAAACTGGGGAACCAAATTATTACTAAGATATTCAACCTATGTCTGGGGTAGGAAGAACCTTAGGGTTTAGACAATTTTGAAATTTAGACGGATAATTTAAAGCTTTGATGTATTCTCCAACTCAAAAGTGTTGGTGCCGGAGCGGGCTAACCTCGGGGAATTTAAACTCCACCAGCAGTGCTAACCTTCACGTGTGTTCGAAATACAAATGACAACAAAGTTCCAGACAATAAATTTTGCTACGCCTGACGCGCGTTTCGTCTATTCAAGACTCATCAGAGGCGCTCTACCAAAAATATTGAAAATGCCAAACACTGTATGAATATGAAGAGCATAGAACAGTATAACCAAAAAAACCAAACTGGGGAACCAAATTATTACTAAGATATTCAACCTATGTCTGGGGTAGGAAGAACCTTAGGGTTTAGACAATTTTGAAATTTAGACGGATAATTTAAAGCTTTGATGTATTCTCCAACTCAAAAGTGTTGGTGCCGGAGCGGGCTAACCTCGGGGAATTTAAACTCCACCATTCAGTGCTAACCTTCACGTGTGTTCGAAATACAAATGACAACAAAGTTCCAGACAATAAATTTTGCTACGCCTGACGCGCGTTTCGTCTATTCAAGACTCATCAGAGGCGCTCTACCAAAAATATTGAAAATGCCAAACACTGTATGAATATGAAGAGCATAGAACAGTATAACCAAAAATACCAAACTGGGGAACCAAATTATTACTAAGATATTCAACCTATGTCTGGGGTAGGAAGAACCTTAGGGTTTAGACAATTTTGAAATTTAGACGGATAATTTAAAGCTTTGATGTATTCTCCAACTCAAAAGTGTTGGTGCCGGAGCGGGCTAACCTCGGGGAATTTAAACTCCACCAGCAGTGCTAACCTTCACGTGTGTTCGAAATACAAATGACAACAAAGTTCCAGACAATAAATTTTGCTACGCCTGACGCGCGTTTCGTCTATTCAAGACTCATCAGAGGCGCTCTACCAAAAATATTGAAAATGCCAAACACTGTATGAATATGAAGAGCATAGAACAGTATAACCAAAAAAACCAAACTGGGGAACCAAATTATTACTAAGATATTCAACCTATGTCTGGGGTAGGAAGAACCTTAGGGTTTAGACAATTTTGAAATTTAGACGGATAATTTAAAGCTTTGATGTATTCTCCAACTCAAAAGTGTTGGTGCCGGAGCGGACTAACCTCGGGGAATTTAAACTCCACCAGCAGTGCTAACCTTCACGTGTGTTCGAAATACAAATGACAACAAAGTTCCAGACAATAAATTTTGCTACGCCTGACGCGCGTTTCGTCTATTCAAGACTCATCAGAGGCGCTCTACCAAAAATATTGAAAATGCCAAACACTGTATGAATATGAAGAGCATAGAACAGTATAACCAAAAATACCAAACTGGGGAACCAAATTATTACTAAGATATTCAACCTATGTCTGGGGTAGGAAGAACCTTAGGGTTTAGACAATTTTGAAATCTAGACGGATAATTTAAAGCTTTGATGTATTCTCCAACTCAAAAGTGTTGGTGCCGGAGCGGGCTAACCTCGGGGAATTTAAACTCCACCAGCAGTGCTAACCTTCACGTGTGTTCGAAATACAAATGACAACAAAGTTCCAGACAATAAATTTTGCTACGCCTGACGCGCGTTTCGTCTATTCAAGACTCATCAGAGGCGCTCTACCAAAAATATTGAAAATGCCAAACACTGTATGAATATGAAGAGCATAGAACAGTATAACCAAAAATACCAAACTGGGGAACCAAATTATTACTAAGATATTCAACCTATGTCTGGGGTAGGAAGAACCTTAGGGTTTAGACAATTTTGAAATTTAGACGGATAATTTAAAGCTTTGATGTATTCTCCAACTCAAAAGTGTTGGTGCCGGAGCGGGCTAACCTCGGGGAATTTAAACTCCACCAGCAGTGCTAACCTTCACGTGTGTTCGAAATACAAATGACAACAAAGTTCCAGACAATAAATTTTGCTACGCCTGACGCGCGTTTCGTCTATTCAAGACTCATCAGAGGCGCTCTACCAAAAATATTGAAAATGCCAAACACTGTATGAATATGAAGAGCATAGAACAGTATAACCAAAAATACCAAACTGGGGAACCAAATTATTACTAAGATATTCAACCTATGTCTGGGGTAGGAAGAACCTTAGGGTTTAGACAATTTTGAAATTTAGACGGATAATTTAAAGCTTTGATGTATTCTCCAACTCAAAAGTGTTGGTGCCGGAGCGGGCTAACCTCGGGGAATTTAAACTCCACCAGCAGTGCTAACCTTCACGTGTGTTCGAAATACAAATGACAACAAAGTTCCAGACAATAAATTTTGCTACGCCTGACGCGCGTTTCGTCTATTCAAGACTCATCAGAGGCGCTCTACCAAAAATATTGAAAATGCCAAACACTGTATGAATATGAAGAGCATAGAACAGTATAACCAAAAATACCAAACTGGGGAACCAAATTATTACTAAGATATTCAACCTATGTCTGGGGTAGGAAGAACCTTAGGGTTTAGACAATTTTGAAATTTAGACGGATAATTTAAAGCTTTGATGTATTCTCCAACTCAAAAGTGTTGGTGCCGAAGCGGGCTAACCTCGGGGAATTTAAACTCCACCAGCAGTGCTAACCTTCACGTGTGTTCGAAATACAAATGACAACAAAGTTCCAGACAATAAATTTTGCTACGCCTGACGCGCGTTTCGTCTATTCAAGACTCATCAGAGGCGCTCTACCAAAAATATTGAAAATGCCAAACACTGTATGAATATGAAGAGCATAGAACAGTATAACCAAAAATACCAAACTGGGGAACCAAATTATTACTAAGATATTCAACCTATGTCTGGGGTAGGAAGAACCTTAGGGTTTAGACAATTTTGAAATTTAGACGGATAATTTAAAGCTTTGATGTATTCTCCAACTCAAAAGTGTTGGTGCCGGAGCGGGCTAACCTCGGGGAATTTAAACTCCACCAGCAGTGCTAACCTTCACGTGTGTTCGAAATACAAATGACAACAAAGTTCCAGACAATAAATTTTGCTACGCCTGACGCGCGTTTCGTCTATTCAAGACTCATCAGAGGCGCTCTACCAAAAATATTGAAAATGCCAAACACTGTATGAATATGAAGAGCATAGAACAGTATAACCAAAAATACCAAACTGGGGAACCAAATTATTACTAAGATATTCAACCTATGTCTGGGGTAGGAAGAACCTTAGGGTTTAGACAATTTTGAAATTTAGACGGATAATTTAAAGCTTTGATGTATTCTCCAACTCAAAAGTGTTGGTGCCGGAGCGGGCTAACCTCGGGGAATTTAAACTCCACCAGCAGTGCTAACCTTCACGTGTGTTCGAAATACAAATGACAACAAAGTTCCAGACAATAAATTTTGCTACGCCTGACGCGCGTTTCGTCTATTCAAGACTCATCAGAGGCGCTCTACCAAAAATATTGAAAATGCCAAACACTGTATGAATATGAAGAGCATAGAACAGTATAACCAAAAATACCAAACTGGGGAACCAAATTATTACTAAGATATTCAACCTATGTCTGGGGTAGGAAGAACCTTAGGGTTTAGACAATTTTGAAATTTAGACGGATAATTTAAAGCTTTGATGTATTCTCCAACTCAAAAGTGTTGGTGCCGGAGCGGGCTAACCTCGGGGAATTTAAACTCCACCAGCAGTGCTAACCTTCACGTGTGTTCGAAATACAAATGACAACAAAGTTCCAGACAATAAATTTTGCTACGCCTGACGCGCGTTTCGTCTATTCAAGACTCATCAGAGGCGCTCTACCAAAATATTGAAAAATAGACGTTGGGATAGGACCAATGGGAAGTGACAAAACACTCTCTACTGTAACATCTTTGCGTGTATTTGCCAATACAAGATACGCTAGTACTTTCAACAATGAAGATGGCATTTGATCAATTGATGATGATAACGCAAACTCGGCTGATGACGGATATTCTTTGTTTTGCAGTTCTAAATTGGAAATGTCCTCTTTCAAAATACCTAACGCAGCGTGCAAAATTTGATCCTTGTTCAATTCTTGTATGCTAGAAATGTTCGACTCCATTTGTGAAACTTCTAACTCTGACTTCAAATAGCTAGCAGCTGCAATTGCATCAGACAAGGTTATGCCACTGCTGTAAATAATATTTGATTTACCCTGACCTTGCTGGGTTTGAATTACAACATTATTGCCATAATGTTTAATAAGTTTTGCTTGTAGTTTTGCAGTAGAATAATTAAGTTGTTACTCTGCTGGCAGGAAAGAGCGATACATTTCAAGCAAGTTTGACAGCAAAAATGCTCTATTCCTCACCATTAAGTCGTTGTTTAAAGCAGAAATAAGCTTTTGAAAGGCAGTTTCGTGGTGCTGATCTTCAGGATCTGTGGGATTTTGGATTGGATTACTTTTTCTTTTCAACATATACTTGGTGATGCAGGCTGAACGATACACTCGAAGGTTCTGATAATTTTCACCGGAAAGAATTTGAAAAAGTACATTATCTGAGTTGGATTCTGCTACAAACATTAAACTCTGTAACCGCTCATCTGATTGAAGCTTGTGCAGTTTTATGTCTTTTTTTAAAGATTTTTTGTGACCAAATATGCAAGTATTTGAATCAAACGACTGAAAAACTGAACGCGTCAACACACCTTGTTTGGACGAAGATGGGTTGACTTGAGCTTGAAGTAAGTCTGAAAGTAAAACATCACGGTTTTGCTTGCTCGTATAGCTCTTGGTTACAGAAAAGATGATATGAAATGTGTAATGCATCAAACTCAGGACTGTCAAGTGAGATTGGGATAACCTGGTCTAAGATTCTATGTTAAACCATATCCTTTCTGTTTTTCATAGCAGATACAAAAATGACAAATGTAGGCTTTTCTCTATTAATTAGCTGACTTACTCTGGTTTCGACTAGAGTTCGCGTTGTTGATTGATATTCAGTTGTTTTGTGTTTCCATGTTTTACATGTTGTCTGTTTTTGTCCCGTTCTTGTTGGTGTTTGCTGGTTTTGTCTCTGCCCTTTCGGACTTTTGATATTCGGATACCCCATTGGTACCTCTGCTTCTTTAATGATTCTGGGGTAGATAAGTCAAATGACACAGTTTTCATACTTAAATCGTTTTTGGCTCGGTGGGGCTTAGTTGTTTGATTGGGCATGTTAGACATGGTCAGGTAACAATAGAACAAATAAACAAAGTAAAATTAATGCTACTTTCTTACACAGTTCAACATGTAATAAAAGAGCAATATTGGCCCAAGCAACAAAAGTGGTCTTCGCCAAGTTGTCCTAAGACATTGCCGATATGGTAAAGTCAATATAACAATATATAGTAAAACACTTCAGTAAACAAAGTAATATATCATAACACTTTGATCCTGAACTTGCATATTTACCTCACACACAAAAATACGTCATAATGATTAAATCTTGAAATATCCTATTTACCTCTATGTCAACACACATTATATCCATCCTAATACTTTTAATAGATTTAATGCATATATAATCATACTCAGGTTATTTTGTCCTATTACTATAAGGTATTATTTTTTATGAAGAAAATTTATTTTAAAAGCAATGTCCAAGTTTAAAAAAGATAATTAATTTTGATTTTCTACAAAAAAATGCATTTTTGTAATTTGCCATTTTTAGCCTAAAAGACAGTTATATCTATGACTTATTATTATTTTTCTTGAATCTCCTAATCGTGATCTAGTGTGTCCAAAACGAATTGTTCCAATTTAGAAAGACCATTTGAAATTATACACGAAAAGAAAATGCGTGTTAAGATAACGAAAATTAAGGTTTTCCCCGAAAAACGCAATTTTCATAGGGTTCTGACCAGACGAATTTCTTACGACAGGGCTAAAAATGAAGCAGAGATACAGATTAGTCGTTGCAAACAAAAGTTAGCCGTGTGTCACATGGGGACATTAAACTCGAAATTTAGAGGCCTTTTTTTTACTTGGTCACCACACTACAGTCAGCTGAAATAATCTTGACACGTAGTTACAGATAAGCCGGAAACCAAATCTAAGTCACATTCAATTTGAAATAATGCTGGTTTTGGTGATTATATTAGTTTGTAGTGTTGTGCATACTACATATGGTACAACCGGTGAGATTAAGAAGATATTAAAACGGCTTGGTATGTATGATAAAAATACCGTATTATTTTGAGTTTTGTCTCATTTTATTTTTGAATGTTTTCAAATTCTTAAGTTTATCGTTTTAAAATATATTGTTGATAAAATACTCTATTGTTGCAATGTTAAACCCAGCAAAAGACACAAAGACAAGACGAATATAAAACGCACAACACACCAAAAAAATACAACAAAATTGCAATCTGTAACTTAAACTAAATTCGAAACGAGTGTGGTATTGGAGATTAAACAGTTCCTGCTTGTTAAGGTTAGTGAGTTAGTGAGGACACCTGACCCCAAAAATAAAGGCGAATTTAGAATGGCCATTTTTTATATATATTAATATTAAGTAAATACTCTTTGTTGTATATGAATATTGGACCACCTTTCAAGGCTTGTTTTCGAAATATGTATGTTCAAAATTTCCCAAAATTAAAATGGATTATATAGAAAAAGCTAGAAAATAAGCATAAAATATTGTATGAAAAAATTCAACGAATTTAAATTCTTTTTTTTTTTAATTCCATCAAAACTAATGGAATACAATATATTTTTAGAAAAAAAAACAATAAAACAGGGGGTCACCAGCTTGAATTTTTGTCTACATACCGTTCATATTTTTGGGTCAACTTTCAAATGATTTATTTCCCTTGCTTTGTTCGAAAATCATATTTATTAAAATATGGCTCATGCATTTGTTCATTAATTAATTATTATTTTAATTAGTTTGAATAAATGAAAATATTTAACACAGGTTTCTTATATCTATTAATATTTAAACTTGCTTTTGGCATTTTCTACTTTTTTTGGTCACATTACACCTGTCCTTACTAACCTTAAATCATGCTTTTTCAACGTTGCCAACGTGAATCAAGTTTTATATGTCAAATCTGTGTAAAACACTCTATGACAAACATCTGTACTCATTTAGGAAAAAGAAATCCATTGTTTGTCTATTAGCACACGCCTCTTATAATATCTTGAAAACAACTCAAGACCAACATTACTTTGTGTAAGCAGTTTGCATGTAAAGCGATAGAAACCTATTGTTTGTCTATTAGCACACGCCCCTTATAATTTCTTGAAAACAACTCAAGACCAACATTACTTTGTGTAAGCAGTTTGCGTGTAAAGCGATATGCGCAAACACGAAAATCATGAAACTGTACATCTCAGGCCCTAAAAGGCAAAGGTGTACTAATATGTCAATCAGGTCAATATCGTAAATCCGAAATGACAAAGACAAAATTGGTAGACATTAAATCATAACAAAAAATAAACCACATAACAAACAAATACACACATCATAACCAAACCCCAATCAGCAACGTGAACTGAAGTCGATACTATAGTGAACTTTTGTGCTCTAGAAGAGTAAACTGTTTGGTTTTCCTATAGCACATCCGCCACATTGCTAACGATAGATTTATTGTGTGTCAGACTCGGTAAAGGACGACAATACTAATAAACCTATATCACTCCTAGGAGCACGCGAATCGATCCAGGTAATTTTTACTAACACTTTATATAGGCGAATAGTGTCTAAAGGTTTTTTCTAACATGTTAAGGATTTTTCATAATCCTAATTTTATGTCGTATGGAAAGCCGTAGTGCATCTCCACATTATCAATTTATTTTCAATTGGTGTCAATGTGGAAACACGAGTTCGACAATTCAATAATTTGACTAACGTACAATTTATATTTCGAACGACATTCCCGACAAGCTCTGGAATAACAAAACAGGTTTGGTACGTAAAACCATAAGCTTGTGCGGACGGAATGTTGCCATACAAAAAAGGTGGTGATTAGAAAGTTGAAGTCATTAGGTTTGTGTGTCAATTTTGAGAAATGTATATGCCCAAATATGAAGCGGGCCATCTAGAATATGCGTTGTCCATTAACTTAAGAACCTTGAAATAAATAATCAATATTGATGGTACACTTCATAAATTGCATACAGCGGACCGAATATTGCTACACTAGATAGGAAATTGACGACATATAATTTTGTATAACGTTCTACTTGGGTGCCAATTCAAGCAGGCTTTCTAGAATCTGTATGTCCCTAACCTAAAGTTCCTGGTGATATTTAAGACGCAGAAAGTCATCAAAGGGGGAATTGTTAAGTAAAATTGCAATGCGTGAATGTCTTTGTAGTAATTTTGCAATATTTATTTATATGTACAATCCAGAAACCATTGAAAGACGACTGGAAGAGGTTGAACATGAAAATAAGATGTTAAGTGATGAAAACAGACAAATAAAGGAAATTATAGCACCTTATAGTAAACACCACACTAAACATTTTGACCACCTATATGAAAACAAACAGATCAACGTTAATGATACCCAAGCAGACAAACCAACTCCTGGCGTCAATGAATCCAGTACAAAGCAAGAGCGTCATCGAAAGGGTCAACCTAGATTTAGTTTCAAACAAAACAAGAAGTCGTTTAAGCGACTTCTAATGGCCAGTAAGTATTGTTATTACATGGGTGTAAATAAAGGTAATAATAAAATTACCGAACTTGGAAAATCAATCTTAAATGTCCATAAGACGAGACAAAACAAGGTAGATAACGGAAAAATTGACTTGGTACAGGCATTTCAAAAGAAATGATGGTTTAAACCAGGTTTTTAGGCGCGCCAATTGCAAACCTCCCTCAACCATTGCGATCTTTGGGTCCTGTAGTTACACAAAACACAAGTTTGTGATGACATATTAGAGATAAGGGGATCATCTCAGTACATCAACCAGCCAAACACTAATCAAAGCAAGAACTAATCATTTCGTCTAACATGATATTGATTTTTTCTACCAGTGGCTGATAGCGAAGAAAAATTTTTTTTAGAGATCGTATGAGACGTATTTTCTTATAGCCTTGGTCTAATAGTCGGTTACGGAGAAAGTAGTGTCGAATCAAAAAAAAATGTAAATTTGTGTGATGATTCACATAATTCTCAAAGTCAATTAGGTTGACTAAAGTGAAAATTGCTATGAAACATTTTTTATACTCCACCACACGAAGTGGCGAGATATTATGTTATAACCTCAGTTTCGTTCGGTGTCTGTCCGTCCCCCAAAGATTTCAGATGATAACTTGAAAACGCGTCTAGGGATTTTAATGATATTTTGCACAGTTGTTGAGTACAATTAAATAAAGATTGAGTTTAATTTCCAGAATGTTCCCGGAAAAATATACTATGAGATACATGTAGCCCCCTCTCAAAAATTAAATTTCATTGCATGTTGAACTTTTCTGATCTAAGAAAGATAGCTCAATCTTTAACTTTAAGGTAACTCAATATTTATTTTCATATTATTCTTTTTATATGTCAAAAATAGTTTACATTCTTACCCTATTACCACATATATTATTACTCCATATAATAAGACAAATCATTTGGTATCTTAGGGGGTCATGCCCCACCCCTCAAATAACAAAATAAGAAATATATGAAAACCATTTATGTCCACCCTTTTTACCATATATATAATTATTCCTTATTATAAGATGAATCATTGGGTACCATAGGGAGTCAAATGACAAAATACTTTATCGCGGCGGGGTATTCAATGTCCCATTAGATGAACTATGTTTTGTTTATATATTGACATTAGTATTAGCTATTCGACACGTTAATGCTATAATAATGCCTGTACTTGATTTTGTTTTACCATGCATATCAAGATTTTAATTATAATACTTGTAAATTTAACCTCTAGCCACCGAATCCCCGACGCATCCACCAGTGACACGGGTTGCATTCAAAGCAGCATTGTCCCACGAAATTCCAAGCCTCGGTGTTCACCAATTGATAGAATACGACCAGGTTCTCCAGAATGAAGGAAATGGCTACAATCCACTCAATGGACACTTTATAGCACCAGTTACAGGAGTTTACCTTTTCGCCTTCAGCATAATTGCATATCCGTCAACATCGGTTGCCCTAAATATAGTTAAAAATGGACTTTCTATCGATGTTTTGTATGCAGCTTCTGGTAACAGCGTATACGCCTCTCAAAGTCGGACATTTCCTGTTGACCTAGAACAAGGTGATATGGTGTGGTTACGTACAACATCTGGTTATCATGGAAAGCGATTGTTTGGACATGATAAGTCTCATTTCACTTCGTTTTCCGGTGTACTTATTTATCAATATTGAAATGAATAAACAATATCAAGTTATAATTTTAGGACAGATTACCAAGAAGTACCAATCGAGCATTCATATGTCGAAAAAAAAAATGGCCAGAAAAGAACAGGAAAAAGAAAATGACGTTTTGTCGAAGTGGATTAAAGCTGTGAGGTCACGATTTTGAAAAGAACCAATTCTTTGAGGTGCTCAATGAGCAATAAAGCAGCATCCATTTTAACAACGCTGATGTTGCAAAAACATTGTCCACAGCTTACATGACAAATGTGTTGTTTTACCTGCAGACAAAGCACCAAATAACATCATTTTTGTGTGTAAGAAACACTATATTGACTGCTTGACTGCTGAACAAGGTGTTGGTTGTACCAGCAATAGCACCACATACACAGCTACAGCACTGTCCTAAATGGGAAATTATTGTCAATCACAAATCTGTCATTTCCACCTTCGGGTTCTCTGTTGGTGGCAATAATGATGTTATTCCTTCCCTGTATTGGATTCCTTATTTATAAAATTCCATATAAACAACGTTTCATTGCAGGGCCATATAAATGTACCACTAAACCTCTTTCAGTTCTGTTTATTCCAACACTAACGGCAATTAAATCCGGCCTTCAGAAATATTACGATTGTTGTTATTCAAGAAATGGTGTCGATCAAATGTGGATCCTGAAGAATTCGAAAGAACTGTTGGAGATTCTTAACTCGAAATCAGTTTCATCTTGCAACAGCGTCAAAACTTTCGATTTCTGCACTCTTTACACTTCTAATGGAAACGCAGGTACAAATATTTGGTAGTCGATTACAGTAAGACTTTCTTTGTCATCAATGAGTCTACAAATATACAGAAGACCAAATAGTCGACATGCTCCATTTTCTTATCGACAACCTATTTCTACAATTTGGTGGACGGGTTTTTAAGCAAACAATAAGGATTCCGATGGGCACGTATTGTGCATCTTTGCTTGCTGATTTCTTTCTACATTAATGTGAAGCAGATTTCTTACAATCTCTTTTAGGCAAAAAAGATCGTAGACTAGCTCTCTCTTTCAACCTAACTTTCCGTTATATTGATGATGTCCTTTCACTAAACAATTCTCAATTCGGTGACTTTCTCCATCTCGTATATCACCTGTAGATTGAGATAAAGGCAACAACGGATTCTAGGAAGTCTGCTTTATATTTAACTCTACATCTCAAAATTGACTCTCAAGGAAGACTTTCAACAAAACTCTATGACAAACGTGATGACTTCAACTTTCCAAACGTCGACTTTCTCTTTTTGTCTATCAGCATTTCGTCCGCTCCTGCTTATGTAGTTTTCGTAAAACAGTTGATTCGTTACTCCAGAGCTTGTGGGAATTTCATTGGGCTCGATTTCCTTGGCAGAGCGTCAAGTTTTACACAGAAATTGCTGACACAGGTTTATGTTGCTCCACGGTTGCTGTCTTTACTCAAGAAATTTTACGGCAGTTCGTGCATTCGTGGACAAATATGGGTTTTTATACCCCCGCTTCGAAGAAGAGGGGGGTATACTGTTTTACCCTTGTCCGTCCGTCCGTCCGTCCGTAACAAAACTTCCGTCGCAGTTTTCTAAGTAACTACATGAGATAGAGGTCTGATATTTTGTATACAGCTTTATCCTGTTGTGCCATATGGTGTATACCGATTTTATGCTCCTAGGTAGTCTACTTCCTGTTTACCGAATACTTAGGTTTTTACACATAATGGACATAAATGTTAAATTTCCGTCACAATTTACCAAGCAACTACATGAGATAGAGGTCTGATATTTTGTATACAGCTTTATCCTATAGTCCCATATGGTGTATAGTGATTTTATGTTCATAGGTCAACCACTTCCTGTTTACCAAGTGTTTAAACTTGTATGCGTGGCTTAGTTTGGGGAGCGGGGGTATCACTAGTGAGCATAGCTCACAGATTTACTTGTTTATCTCTCAAATGAGTGCAAACGTTGGTTTGTCGTAGAAATTTGTTTGTCTTCCTTTACCGGATTTGACACACTGAATTGGAAATTAGCAACACGACGGATAGCAGGCAGGAACCGCTTTCTCTTCCGGAGCACCTCTTGTGACGACTTGAGTTCGCGTTGTTGATTTCAATTCTGTTGATTTTGTGTTTCTTCGTGCTGTTTTTTGTTCGTGTTTGCCTGTTTCGGACTTTGGACACTAGTTATACAAAACAAGTTGATAGAAAAGATAACAACACGAACAAAAACATTACACTAATTACAAAACACTAATATATGTTGAAACGAGATCGGACTCAGCCACGGTTTATGCCTTTACGAAAGAGAACAGCGTGAAGAAACAGACAACATTAAACACAAAAGCAACTGAGTAGCAATCAACAACAACAACTCATGTCGTAACGAGAGTGAACTCAGGTGCCCCGTAGATTAAGCAGTTTCTGCTTGCTATAGCACACCCGTTGTGCTGCTAATTGTCAATTCAGCGTGTCAAATCCAGTAAAGGAGGACAAAACAAAACCTTTTAGAAAAACCAACATTTTCACTCATCTGAGAGGTGGAAATCCCATATTTGTCTATGAGTGCATGATTACTTTTCTATGTGAACACAACAAAGAGGAGCAGTGCTTTAAATTTTGTCTTTTTGAGTTCAAATACCCCCTTAATATTTTGGTACATTTTCCATTGAGAAGTAATACCTTGCTTTTGTGCTAACAAAAACAAATAAATCACAACGCTAACGGTATCTTAGAATATCTAACTACCTGTGATACGTGTTTTGTCCATAAAAGAGTTGATATAGATAATGCTTTCGACAAAAGGCAAAGTCAAGTAGAATTTTGATGAAAGGAGAATGATTGAAACCAACAAATATAAAGCATGGCATCAATCTCAAGCTATGATTAATAATGTATGCCTGAAATAATGTTATCTAAGACTTTAATCAATTATACTTCAACTTCAACTATTGCCTTTGATGATAATCCAACACAAAAGTGTAACCTGGGGGAATTATCTACCACTTATTATTATTAGGCAAAAAGGTGTCCTGTGATAAAGTGTCCAGGAGGACAGTATTTTCCAGAAAAGTTGCTATTTTCAAGTGTCCCCTGCTATTAAATAGTGTCCATTAGTAGGACACTTTATATCTTCTTATGCCATTTAGAATTGTCCTATTAAGAATGACAGCCCTAGTGGACATCATACAATATTACAGTATTATTTCTTAAACAAACATGTAATAATTAGTGATTGTATGACTAAATTTCGTAAAAGGCTCAATACTATACATTCGGAACAGATTTTTATACGACCGCAAAATTTTTGCGATCGTATAATGTTATGGCGATGTCGTTGTCGTCGGCGTTGGCGTTGGCGTTGGCGTTGTCGTCGGCGTTGGCGTTGGCGTTGTCGTCGTCGTCGTCTGTAGACATTTGGTTTCCGTGTGATAACTTGAGTAAATATTGACCGATTGTTATGAAATTTTGATATGATGTTTGTTACCACTTAAGGAGGGTTGGTATTGTATTTGGGGTTTGTGGCCCCTACCATTTTAGAAAAAAGGGCCAAAAGGGGCTAAAACGGGTGTATTGACAAAACTGTTGTAAAACGTTTATTATTCATTTGATTTGGAAATTTTTTTTTATTAAATTCCTCATTAAATTCTGTCAACTAAATGTCTCAATGGTTTTTAATATATATTGCACCGTTACATTGCTACAGGGGGTCAAAAAGGGGCCACACCAAAAAAATCGACTTTTTATTTGTGGTCCGATTTTGAAAATCTTTTTTTCATTAGAATCCTTGTGAAAATCCCTGCCTGCGTTTTTCAATCAGATTTGCAATATCTCTAACCATTTTGGAGAAATTAGGGGTCAAAGGGGCAAAAAACGCCATTTTTATTTAAAGTTTGTCTAGGTAAATAAATTTAGCTGTAGTGGACCAGCAAATTGTTATGAAGTATTAATATGATGGTTATATCCACTCAAGGAAGGTTGATACTGTATTTGGGGTTTGTGGCCCCTACCGTTTTAGAAAAAAAGGGCCAAAAGGGGATAAAACGGGTGCATTGACAAAAATATTTTAGAATGTTTATTATTCATTCGATTTTGAAAATTCTTTTTTTGTTGAATTGCTCATTGAATTCGGTCACATAACTGTGTCCATGGTTTGAAAATATATTGTACCTTTACATTGCTACAGGGGGCCAAAGACATGCCACACTTATAATATCAACTTTTTATTTTTCGTCAGATTTTCAAAATCTTTTTTTCATTGGAATCAATCCCTACCCGTATTTTTCAATCAGATTTGCAATAATTTTTAACTTTTTTATTTTAAAAAAATAGGGGTCAAAAAGAACCAAACATGTCAATTAATATAAGACTTTTCTATTAGATGTTATTGTAAATATATATGTGTCAAATGTGCATTTTAAAGTCAACCACAGGGTGCATGTGTCAAAAAGCTTTGTAAGTCCACCATGGGCTGCATGTGACCAAAACAATAGACTATCCATATTTGGCCTCCAACGTACAGTGTTCAACATGTTGCGGTCGTATCATGCTGCGCTCAGCGTAGCTTTTTATTATTGTTCATATCAAAATGAAAAAAATATGCCACAGAAAGGATCAAGAAACAACAGCAGGGATTGGGAAGGAATTTTAAGCAAAATGCCATTCACCACTTTTTTTATGGAAATTTCAAAATTTCAAGGGGCCATTTCATTATATTCTACATAAATTATTGAGATGAGAGGGGCCATTTTCATTCTTAATGTGCCAATAGTTCATAGCCTCCTGCCTTCCCAATCCCTGCAACAGCAAACATGTAATTAAATACTTAATCATTAGGTGATAATTTATGAAAAGTTAATAAGTGTTAGAAAATACCTTTTATGCAATGATCACATTTTGATTGTAGTTATTCTTAGGTCTCTCCTTAATTTGTAAATGCTACTTAAATAAAACCTAATATTTGGAAAAACAAATCTCAGTCAAATGACTATTCCCACATTATGATGGACAATTTTTCATAGACACGGACATTATTTTATAGATTCAGGTTTGAGATTAAATATTAGATTCCTCATTTTGATATGTCATAATATTACATGTATATTATCATAATACAATGAATTATAATATTGCTGAGTAAGTATTCAGGTAGAAATAGAGAAATTGTTTGTCTATTCTTGCATTTAATATGAAGGACAATTTTTCATAGCTATGGACACAATTTTATAGGTTTAAAGTGTTCAGGACATTATTTCATAACAATATTATGTCCATGGACAGCATATACCATTTTAAATTGTCTGAAGGACATATTAAAATGAGGGACAATATAAAATCTTACAATTACTACAATTCAGTTGTCACCAAGTTATAAACTTTCCTTCTTTAGCTTTTGTTTATTATTATCATGCTTAACATCTTGTTGTGTTCGTTGTATATATTAAAAAAATATAAGTTAAATCTATGCATTAATATATAAACTTTCATAATGCTTCCAGGAGTCTATATCATATAGCTTACCTGGTGTATAAAGTTCAGGCATACCACTTAAAAATGACAGTCTAATGACTTTCTTTAAGCTGGGCGTTACGCTATCAACACCTTTTCCCTCTTCAATCGTTTTCATTTTATAAGCCAGTTACACCATTTTGGGGTTTTTTAGGGGCAAAATTCCTAAAAGGGCTCATTTACCTACCAATATCGGTATAATGAAGACTTCAGTAGATCATTAAGCAAGCAACAACTCTTCTCTTTCTGGGTTTTTCCCATGCTATTAGTCAAATCACAGTTTGCAATCCTGAAGGAACATGTCATCACAAACCTGTTGTGTTTTGTGTAACTACCGAACTCAAAGATCGCAATGGAAGAGGGAGGTTTGGCGCGCCTTAAAACCTGGTTTAAACCACTATTTCTTTTGAAATGCCTGTACCAAGTCAAGACCACTGCGATCTTCAATTTTCCTGTATTTATTCCTTGTTTTGTCTCGTCTTATGGACATTTGAGATTGATTCTTCAAGTTCGGTAATTTTGTTATTACCTTTATTCCCCTTAAAAAGGGTTCATTTAACAACTTTGGTATCATGGAGAATTTTGTAGGGCATTATAAACTAAACATTTAAGCAAGCAGCATCTTTACTATATCTGCAAGAGTGTTCCTTACTTTCGGTTTTTTTAAGATCAAAACCCATAGAGGCGCCAAAACACAACGTCCGTCTAATCGAGACTTTTGTAGAGCTTAATGAGCTGAACATTAAGGAAAGCATTTAGCTTTTCTCTATCTACAATAGTTAAGGGAAAACTTTGTATTGTAATTGGTATTACCACTTAAGGTGGTCAGTTGACAACCTTTTTCTTTTTTTCTGAAAAGCTTTCTTTCCGATTTTCTAACTGTTAAAGTTTCTGTGGTACTAGTATATGCCATTTAAAGTTATTTTACCAAGGTGTTTTTTAGTAACAGATGGAGAAGGATAAATCATCATTAAATTTTGTTCAATAGTTTTAGCGTAGATTAACGTGACAATTTTCCCAATACTAGTATTATGCAACTGTACGGTTTGCGGTAAGATGTTTTGCCTTGTAGCCTGATGTCATTGGCATGCAGGACGACTTGGCTATATCGTCTAAGGCACAGTTACAGCCCTCCTTAGATAAAATGGCTTGGCTCGACCTTAGGTCATAAGCACTCTAAGATGGACTTTTACCGACAAGCTAAGCGATGTTGCGAGGCCTATTCGTCATCCGGAATAAGCGCGGGTGTTAATAAATCAGCGAGTTGGGATGTTAGATATAAAAGTGTGGTGTTTTTTTTTGGCATGTCCAAAGTGTACTTAAGTACCCAATGTACCAATGAAACTATCGCTCATACCATTTTCGTTATTGTTGTATATTGATTGTGTCAGATGCACATCATGTTCGATGTAAATGCTGTATTTTCAAATCTTAGCAGAGATAAACTTGACATGTAGTTGTAGATAAAACGGCAGTCTACGTCATATTGGAATTATGCTGGTTTTGGTGATTATTTTAGAGTGTCGTATTTTGCATACTACATTTGGTATCCAAAAGAGATAAAAACGACTTCAAAATCTAAATAAATTCAAAAACAACCCTGATGAATGCAAAATTGGCTTAAAACTTTATTAAATAAAGGTTATGAAACGGAAATTTTAGTAAAATCTTTGAATTTAGTCTTCTTTGGTAAAAATATTGATAATTTGATACTTACTTTAAAATGTTAATTGCTTTTTATACTTTTTTATACTTTTTATACTTATGTCATTTTTTAGCATTACAGTGGTCAAGTGTGTCGGTTTTGTGTGATGATACATCATCAAATCATAATTGATTGACGTGGTGTGTCGGATTTAAAATCGACATACTTGATTTTTTTTTTACATCAGTCGATGGATGCTTCTTAGCTAGCTGTCAGTAACTTCGAGTGTTCTCAAGAGAGTATCTCTACGTCCCGTTAATTACTTGTTGTCCTTTTGTCTCAGATACTCTCTTGTTGAATTGAACTTCTTTCTATTTGATTTTTACTGTGTGTTAGTTAGTGCTTTGTTAATGATTATCAATATGGGGGAGGTTGGCGCCAAAAAACTAGTTTAGACCCGCCACATTTTTATCAAAGCTGATGTTTGTATTTAGTCGAATTAATGTTAATTGATTTTTGTCAAGAAGAGGGTCTTTCATTGCACTTTAGTATTGGGCTTGAATCATATGTATTTTATTTTCAATCCAGGGGCCAATTAAAAAACAGCGAGCAGCGACCGCTGGTCACATTGAAGGCTGCTGGCTGTTTTCCATTGTGGATGTTTTAAATTTACGTTTATAATGTAGGTTGTGTCGCGTACACTTATTCCACATCTCATTTTCTTCTTTTGTTTATTTTGATAATAATGATGACGTATTATTTCGAGTTTTGTTACTGTGTTCCAATTATGACAAAAAGTACTACTAAATATAATAGTTCAAATCCTATTCAACGCCTATTTTACAATTAGGCGTTAACCAGTAAATGTTTTCTCAGTTAAATGTGAAATGATCAAGGATAAAATACTTAACACCAATTAATCTGCCAAGAAATCTGTCTTTCTTTTGGAACAATGCATTAAGTGTCTTATTTCTTATATAAAACAAGAATATGCCCAAAAGACATAATGCCCCATCTCGCAACATGTATTTTTTTCTGCAATCACTAAAGCATCAGTAGGTGCACCTACCATACCAATATGGTTGCTATGGCACTTGTCAGTAAGAAGGAATGGACTTCAACCATTCTTCTATAAGTGGTCATTCATGCGGAAAATATAGGTCACAGCCAGCATCCGAAGCATGCATTGTGCTAAGCATCACTAGGTACACCTTCCATACCAATATTGTTGATGTGGCACTTGTCAGTCAATGGGAATGGACTTTAACCATTCTTCTGTAAGTGGTCATTCATGCGGAAAATATAGGTCACATCCAGCATCCGAAGCATGCATTGTGCTTAGCGTCAATAGGTGCACCTACCATACAAATATGATTGATGTGGCATTTGTCAGTCAGTGGGAATTTGGAAATATGGGGATTTGGGACGGACGGACGAATGGATAGACGGAAGGACGAACGGACCCGAACACTATATATACCCCTCTACTTTCGTAGATGTGGCATAAAAATATGTCATCCATTGCAAATATTTCTTTCTATTTAAATTTCGAAAATTATAATCAAAGATTTTTTCTATTTAAGACAAAATGTTTATATATATTTAATCCAGATACCATTGAAAGACGACTAGAAGAAGTTGAACATGAAAACAAGATGTTAAGAGATGAAAACAGGCAGGTGAAGGAGATGCTGGCTGTGTCTAGTGAACACTGCAATAAGCAATTTGAGCACATACATGAAAACAAACAACGCAACGTAAATATGACACGACCAGACGAACCAACTAATCCTGACGTCAATGAACCCAGTATAAAGCCAGGACGTCATCTAGAGGGTCAACCTAGATTGGACTCCAAACAAAACAAGAAGACGATTAAGCGACTTTTAATGGGTTGTAAGTATTAGTATAACAGTTTTCTTCTGGTCAATATCAACCTTTATGCAGTCAATTATCTGTAAAGTTTTAACCTACCATTTTTTAAGGTCTTACACAATTCAAATACTAGTACATGATATGCATTACCATCACGACTTGCACTATCCTAAGTCGCCAGTTATTTCAAGAAACCTCTATTTTAATGAAAACACAAATAAAAGGAAGTATGTAGTTTTGATCCAATAAATTATTTATGAAAGGATATGGGGTAATCAACATGAGACCACAGCATATATTTTAAACTCCAACTGCAACTAATCTTTATGAGCTGTATGGCCATTTCGAAAAATAAATCCTTATCAGCAGCACTAGAATCCAAACAAAGGAAATCCAAAATAGCCTATTCAATGATAAACGTTGGGAAGAATTTGAGAAAATGCTATCAACTATCAATTATAAAATGCAAAATGCAACATGTTTTTTTTTCATGTCATGTCTCTTTTAACATATCACATATGATGAGATTTTTTAACATTTGTTAAAGGCACAAGCTCCTGTTACGTTCATTTACGTAACTTTAAGGCAAAAATTTATATATGCTCCTGTTACGTTACTTCTGGGATGGACTAAATTCTGGACCCATTACGGATACGCCCGGGGAACGAATTGAAAACGGATTTATTCATTTACGTACGTAACTGTAGAATTTAAACACTAAACATGCCTAAGTTACAATCAAGTTACGTGAATTTGTAAATCAAAAAGTATTTTAAGACTATACATGTTTAAATTTGTTATTTTTGTTTAAAACATTTTTTTTTATAATCTAATTTATAATTCCTGTTTTAGTTAACAAAATATAATAAACATAATGACTATTTATTGATTGAAGTTTTTAACGCCAAGGCATCTTAAAGATTTTCCTTTGAACTTTGAATTGCTACTTTAAAAACTTTTCCCAAGAAAAGGTATTTGACATGTAGAAAATGCTATAAGCAATAATTAAGTCATTAGTATAATCGTGTGCTTATTTCGCCAAACTTACATTGGAATCAAAGGCTCATATTATCCTATAATATACATTTTTGTTTAATTATGTTTGAAAAGAACCTATTTTGATATTTATTATTATAATTTACAACTTCTTCCACTTTGTTCTTTGCTTTAATGTAAACGAAATTGCAAATATTACGCACGTTACATTTACAGTAACATCAATAGTCCGTTTTCTATTCGTTGCCCGTATCCATAATAGGTCCAGATTTTACTCCATCCCAGAAGTAACGTAACAGGAGCATATATATTTAATGAAGGTAAGAGGAGCTATGTTAAATGTACTTTCAGCTACTCAAGCACCTCCACCAGTGACACGGGTGGCCTTTAAAGCCGCATTGTCTCATGAGATCTCTAGTCTCGGTGTACTTCAAGCGATAGAATACGACCAGGTTCTCCTGAATGATGGAAATGCTTACAACCCGCAACACGGACATTTTACAGCACCTTTAAAGGGAACGTATCTCTTCTCCTTCAGCATAATTGCATATCCTTCAACAACGTTGGCCCTAGATATAGTACAAAATGGACATTCGATCGATGTTTTGTATGCAACTGCTGGTAACGGCGTATACGCCTCTCAAAGCCGGACATTTCCACTTGCCCTAGAACAAGATGATATGGTATGGTTGCGTACATACTCTGGTTATCATGGAAGTCGACTGTTTGGTGGTGTCAATTATCATCACACTTCATTTTCAGGTGCATTTCTTTATCAACAATAAAATGATAGAACAAAATCAATTTACCTATATGTGGACAGAAGTCAAAAAGTGCCAATGTGGCATTAAAAAGTCCGAAAGTCCAAAAAGTCTATAAACGATTAAAAGACCTAAAAAAATATCACAGAGCCAGAAACCCGTTGATGTGATATTAAACCGTCATCCCACATGTCCCATGGTATTTGCGTTGCTTTGTCTTTTTTTAGACATTTAAATTAATAATTCAGTCTATGGTGCTTTTTAAGTTTTGTCTTCTTGAGTTTTAAATACCCTTTGATATTTCTAAAGAACTATTCTCTGATCTAAATTTGCTATCATTCCAAGATCGAGTTTCTTATCACAAATTAACATTAGTTTACACAATTTTGAACAACAAAACTCCAGATTATTTAAAAACTTTATGCATTCCATGCTCAGAAAATAGTAACACAAATTTAAGATCTGAAACTAATAATAACTTGACAGTAGTCCGTCCAAACACCAACGCCATGAAAAAATCTTTTGCTTATTCATCTGCATTACAATGGAATAAACTGCCAAATAATATTAAACATGCTACATTTCTAAATAGTTTTAAAACGAAATGCTTTATTCATTTAATAAGGAATTAAGAAACTTTGATAAAATTGTGTCTTTATATAATCTTATATCATGTTTCTTGTTTGTAAATATGCATGAATATTGAGCTGTCTTATCTTAATTAATATGTTATCATGATTATGTGTGTTTATATGATTTTTAGAGCCTCAAGGTGGGATTAGTGTAAACTAATTGAGCTACCCTCTTTAAATAAAGGAAATTATTTCTCCCCCCCCCCCCACTTTTGTCTGTCCGTCACAAAGTTTGTCAGCGCAACTACTCTGAGACTACTTAACCGAATTCAATGAAACTTGGTATTTAGGAAGGACACGATATGTAGTTGTGCATGTTACCAGGAAACTTTGATCCTCAATTTTTGTGGGATTATGGCCCTTTGAAATTTGCTGAAAATCCTCATTTATCATCTTGTCAGCGCAACTCCTCTGAAACAACTAAACCAAATTCAATGAAACTTGGTATGTAGGAATGACATCATATGTAGTTGTGCATATTACCAGGAAATTTTGATCTGGGAGTTATGGCCCTTTGAACTTAGAAATTTGCTGAAAATCCTCAGTTATCATCTTGTCAGCGCAACTCCTCTGAAACTACTGAACCAAATTCAACGAAACTTGGTATATAGGAAGGACACCATATGTAGTTGTGCATATTACCAGGAAATTTTGATCCTCAAATTTTTGTTGGAGTTATGGCCCTTTGAACTTGGAACTTTTTGGGGAAACGGGGGGAGACATCATTTTTGTAGGCAAAAACAAACTTTAATTATTATTATTATATTTTAAGGACGGAAGTTATGCCTCCTGTGCTAATTAAATAGATTGGAAAATATAACTCACCATGCCAACGTTATCTTAAAATATCTTACTACTTATAATGGTGTATTGTCCATGTAACAATCATTACAGATGGTGCTTTGGTCAAATGGCAATTTCAAGTAGAATTTTGATGAAAAGAAAAGAATCAAAAACCCAAATCATGGTGTCAATCTCCCACTACGACAAGTAAAGTATGCCTGAAATATGGCTATCTTAGACTTCAATCATTTAGGTTTCACCTGAAAATCTATTGACTTTGATATATATTAAACACAAAGTGTTCTCCTTTATACAACTCTTCACAACTATAAAGTTGTCACCTATATATTAACAGATTACTTTCCTTGGTTATTGGCTTGTGCTAATTATAATCAGTCTCAGAATCTAATTGAGCTCAATTAATGAGTAAATAAATACTTACAGGCCAATTTTTTTGAACTGTTGCCCATGTTAAACTTCCAAACAAATTCTGCATCAGAATATCCAAGCTGCAGGGACGTTTAGTTTTTTTTTCACACATATTTTCAACAATATTATTGGTCTTAAAACTCTCTTTTAACCTTAGTTATCTATAAGTAAACACCTTTCCAAAAATTCTAGCTCTACCTTTGTATGTTTATGATTCTGTTAAGCAGACAAATTGTCCCAAAACTTATTTGGAAATGGCTGGATGGAATGCTTCTAAAACCTCCTCAGTAATAAACAAGAGGCTCCCAAGAGCCTGAATCGCTCACCTGAACTACACAGATACATATATTTGTAGATATTATTGTGCTTAACCATGTGCGATTTAAATTTATGAAATATCTTGGTTAGTTTTCAAAATATTGGGCTTAACAAGTGCAAATTTGGCAAAAATTAGGAAAAAGAACAATAACTCCCACATCAGCAGTCAGATCTCCTCCAAAATTTCAGGACAGGTAGATCTTAATATGCTGATCACTTTTGATTCTTGCACAATTTTGATATCTGAAACCAGTTTTGAGTTATTAGCAAAATAAAAAGCTACGCCGAGCGCAGCATGATACGACCGCAACAAGATGAACCCTGTACATTGGAGGCCCAATATGGATAGTCTATTGCTTTGGTCAAATTCAGCCCATGGTGGACTTACAAAGCTTTTTGACACATGCATCCTATGGTGGACTTTAAAATGCATATTTGACACATATATATTTACAATAACATTTAATAGAAAAAAATCTTATTTCTAAATTCATTGACATTATTGACACAATTTAGCCCCTTTTGGCCCTTTTTTTTCAAAAAGGTTAGGACCACAAACCCCAAATGCAATAAAAAGCTACCTTCAGTGTTGGCTGGCCCACTACAGCTAAATTTCTTGTGTAAAACCATTTGCCTTGACCAAATGGCGCTTTTTGCCTCTTCGACCCCTTATATCTCAAAAACAGTAAGATATATTGCAAATCTGATTGAAAAATGCAGGCAGGGATTTTCACAAGGACTCCAATAAAAAAAGATTTTGAAAATCAGACCATAAATAAAAAAGTTGATTTTTTGGGTGTGGCCCGTCTTTGGCCCCCTGTAGCAATGTAACGGTTCAATATACATCCAAACCATTGACACATTTTGTTGACAGAATTTAATGAGGAATTCAATAAAAAAAGAATTTTCAAAATCTATTGAATAATAAACATTCTACAACAGTTTTGTAAATACACCCGTTTAAGCCCCTTTTGGCCCTTTTTTCCAAAATGGTAAGGGCCACCAACCCCAAATACAATAGGAACCTTCCTCTAGTGGTTACAAACATCATATCAAAACTTCATAACAATTGGCTGGCCCAGTACAACTTAATTTTGGGTATAAAATTATTTGCCTTGACAAACTTTTAACTAGATGGAGCCTTCCCCAGAAGGCATATGTCGCCTGCGTATCTATATTTGTTCGCCAAACAGGAAGCAGTTAATTTTCGGGCATTAAATCTCCTCACACCTTAAAGTACTATGCAATGAAGCTACATACCAAATATCAAGAGGCTGTGGCATGTAGTTGCCTGGAAAACTGCGACGAAAATTTGGCATCGATGTCCATTAAATATAAAACATTAAGTATTCGTCAAACAGGAAGTCGTTATTTTTCGGGCATAAAATCGCTTTACATCTCATAGTACTATGCAATGAAGCTACATACCAAATATCAAGAGGCTGTGGCATGTAGTTGCCTAGAAAAATGCGACGAAAATTTGGCATCTATGTCCATTATATATAAATTATTAAGTATTCGTCAAACAGGAAGTAGTTATTTTTCAGGCATAAAATCGCTTTACACCTTATAGTACTATGCAATAAAGCTACATACCAAATATCAAGAGGCTGTGGCATGTAGTTGCCTGGAAAACTGCGACGAAAATTTGGCATCTATGTCCATTATTTATAAAACATTAAGTTTTCGTCAAACAGGAAGTAGTTATTTTTCGGGCATAAAATCGCTTTACACCTTAAAGTACTATGCAATAAAGCTACATACCAAATATCAAGAGGCTGTGGCATGTAGTTGCCTGGAAAACTGCGACGAAAATTTGGCATCTATGTCCATTATATATAAAACATTAAGTATTCGTCAAACAGGAAGTAGTTATTTTTCGGGCATAAAATCGCTTTACACCTTACAGTACTACGCAATGAAGCTACATACCAAATATCAAGAGGCTGTGGCATGTAGTTGCCTGGAAAACTGCGACGGAAATTTTTGTGACGCCGCAGGACGACGCAGGACGACGACGCAGGACGACGACGCAAGACGACGGATAGTGCCAAAGTAACCCCTATATGTCGCTTCTGCCATTTGCCTTGACCAAATGGCGCTTTTTGCCTCTTCGACCCCTTATATCTCAAAAACAGTAAGATATATTGCAAATCTGATTGAAAAATGCAGGCAGGGATTTTCACAAGGACTCCAATAAAAAAAGATTTTGAAAATCAGACCATAAATAAAAAAGTTGATTTTTTGGGTGTGGCCCGTCTTTGGCCGCCTGTAGCAATGTAACGGTTCAATATACATCCAAACCATTGACACATTTTGTTGACAGAATTTAATGAGGAATTCAATAAAAAAAGAATTTTCAAAATCTATTGAATAATAAACATTCTACAACAGTTTTGTAAATACACCCGTTTAAGCCCCTTTTGGCCCTTTTTTCCAAAATGGTAAGGGCCACCAACCCCAAATACAATAGGAACCTTCCTCTAGTGGTTACAAACATCATATCAAAACTTCATAACAATTGGCTGGCCCAGTACAACTTAATTTTGGGTATAAAATTATTTGCCTTGACAAACTTTTAACTAGATGGAGCCTTCCCCAGAAGGCATATGTCGCCTGCGTATCTATATTTGTTCGCCAAACAGGAAGCAGTTAATTTTCGGGCATTAAATCTCCTCACACCTTAAAGTACTATGCAATGAAGCTACATACCAAATATCAAGAGGCTGTGGCATGTAGTTGCCTGGAAAACTGCGACGAAAATTTGGCATCGATGTCCATTAAATATAAAACATTAAGTATTCGTCAAACAGGAAGTCGTTATTTTTCGGGCACAAAATCGCTTTACATCTCATAGTACTATGCAATGAAGCTACATACCAAATATCAAGAGGCTGTGGCATGTAGTTGCCTAGAAAAATGCGACGAAAATTTGGCATCTATGTCCATTATATATAAATTATTAAGTATTCGTCAAACAGGAAGTAGTTATTTTTCAGGCATAAAATCGCTTTACACCTTATAGTACTATGCAATAAAGCTACATACCAAATATCAAGAGGCTGTGGCATGTAGTTGCCTGGAAAACTGCGACGAAAATTTGGCATCTTATATGTCCATTATTTATAAAACATTAAGTTTTCGTCAAACAGGAAGTAGTTATTTTTCGGGCATAAAATCGCTTTACACCTTAAAGTACTATGCAATAAAGCTACATACCAAATATCAAGAGGCTGTGGCATGTAGTTGCCTGGAAAACTGCGACGAAAATTTGGCATCTATGTCCATTATATATAAAACATTAAGTATTCGTCAAACAGGAAGTAGTTATTTTTCGGGCATAAAATCGCTTTACACCTTACAGTACTACGCAATGAAGCTACATACCAAATATCAAGAGGCTGTGGCATGTAGTTGCCTGGAAAACTGCGACGGAAATTTTTGTGACGCCGCAGGACGACGCAGGACGACGACGCAGGACGACGACGCAAGACGACGGATAGTGCCAAAGTAACCCCTATATGTCGCTTCTGCAACACGTTGCAGGCGACATAAAAATGGTGTTTTTGGTCCCTTTGACCCCTAATTTCTCAAAAACCGTAAGAGATATTGCAAATCTGATTGAAAAATGCAGGCAGGGATTTTCACAAGGATTCCAATGAAAAAAAGATTTTGAAAATCGGACCACAAATAAAAAAGTCATTTTTTTGGGTGTGGCCCCTTTTTGACCCCTTGTAGCAATGTAACGGTTCAATATACATCCAAACCATTGACACATTTAGCTGACAGAATTTAATGAGGAATTCAATAAAAAAAGAATTTTCAAAATCTATTGAATAATAAACATTCTACAACAGTTTTGTCAATACACCCATTTTAGCCCCTTTTGGCCCTTTTTTCCAAAACGGTAAGGGCCACCATCCCCAAATACAATAGGAACCTTCCTCTAGTGGTTACAAACATCATATTAAAATTTCATAACAATTGGTCAATATTTACTTAAGTTATCGCACGGCAACCAAATGTCCCCAGACGACGACGACGACGACAACGACGACGACGACAACGACGACGACATCGCCATAACATTATACGATCGCAAAAATTTTGCGGTCGTATAAAAATGAAATTTGCCCCTATGTTCTATTTTTAGCCATGGTGGCCATGTTTTTTTACGAATCAAAAATATGAACGATAGAGTTGTAGCATATAAGCTATCAAACAGTGTGCCATATAAAGATGCAGTTGGTCTTACCGTTTCAGACAAGTCAGGGGAAAAGTAATGAACAATGGTAAATATTGACGCTTTAAGGGCCATAACTCCTAAAAGAAATGGTTCTACAGCTTTGACCTAATTACATGAATTGTAGATCTTGATGTGCTTAATCATATGCAATTTGAATTTTTGAAATATCTTGTATAGTTTTCAAGATATAGGGCTAAATAAGTGAAAAATAATTTTGAAAAAATCCAGAAAAAGGGCAATAACTCCTACAAATGTATGTCGTTTGTTGGATCTTCTTGAAAATTTCAGAGCAGGTAGATCTTGAAATGCTTATAACTTTTGTCTCCCATCAAAATTTTTATATCTGTTACCGTTTTTGAGTTATTTGCAAAAAACTGTAATTTGACCCCTATGTTCTATTTTAAGCCATGGAGGCCATATTTTTTGACAAATCAAAAATCTGAACAATAGAATTGTAGCATTAATGCTATTAAACAACTGTACCAAGTTTGGTTGAAGTTGGATGTATGGTGTCAGACAAGTTAATCTTTGAAATTCAGGGTAAAAGTAATGAAAAATGGTAAATTTTGACGCTTTAAGGGCCATAACTCCTAAAAGAAATGGTTCTTCAGCTTTGACCTAATTACATGAAATGTAGATCTTAATGTGCTTAATCATATGCAATTTGAATTTTTAAAATATCTTGTATAGTTTTCAAGTTATAGGGCTAAATAAGTGCAAAATTTTGAAAAAATCCAGAAAAATGGCAATAACTCCTACATCTGTTGTTGGACCTTCTTGAAAATTTCAGGGCAGGTAGATCTTGAGGTGCTGATCACTTTATCCCTCTGCCAGAATTTTGATATCTGTTACCGGTTTTGAGTTATTTGCAAAAAACTGTAATTTGACCCCTATGTTCTATTTTTAGCCATGGCGGCCATATTTTTCAACTAATCAAAAATCCCCACGCCACTTTAATACTACCTATGCTAATTAACAACTGTGCCAAATTTAAAAGCCATTGGACTTATGGTGTTAGAGGAGTTAACGTTTGACAAATGTTAACGACGACAGACGACAGACGCCAAGTGATGGCAATAGCTCATATGCATCTTCGGTCCAGGTGAGCTAAAAACTGTGAAATTACATTAAGGTTTTACACAGACAAGGATAATCCACTACAGTATTATGAGTAAAGGCAACTTTAGAAAACAATTTACATGTTATTAATGTCTTTATTGTTCCCATACATAATAAAGGTTAAAATATAGGACAATAAAATATGACAATGTAAGGCATGGAATGATTAATACATGAAGCACAATACAAGCTCTGTAAACAAAGATAAAAAATCTGTAAAATGATATCAAAGTTTATACTATATAATGTGTAAAATGTACCTGTAGGGAATCATTCACATATTAGGATACATGTACATGGTCAAAGAAAATGGTAATATTCAATGTTTTAAGCTGGTTTTACTCTGCAATTCAACATTGGTGAATTGCAGGGAATGACACTGAGGTTGTCCTTTTAACCTGGACAAGTAAAACAAGCATTAAGTAATACGCATTTGGGCAAGTTTAATGGAAACTAAGTTGTCTATTGGACAAACTAAATCTGGAAATAAATCCTTAAGTACATTTTTGAATGTTTTTATTTTTTAAAGTCATTCCCTGAATTGCAGTTATTTTTGGGGGAAAATTAAATTGAGCCCAGTAATAAAATTGTCAGGAATAATTTCAAATAAACCTCGACATTATATTCTAAAATTGAAAATAACAAAAATAAGGCACAACCATTAAAACAATTCATCTTGAATCTAATCTAAAAAACAAATATTATTTTATAAAACTTGTTTTAAACTTTGTCAATCCTGAAATGATCCTACAGTTCATTTTTATAATGATATATATTATACATGTACTAATACAAACATATAAGAAATAAAATTTTAAGGTTTTTTTAATGTAAAATTTAGTCTTATCAGAAAAATTAATCACAAGTCTTATCTATAGATAGCAGATAATAGGTACACACACATTGCTTTAAAAGCATAAAACATGCAAAGAGAAAAATCACAACCAAAACACAAAATTAAACTCTGGAAAATATTTTTAAAACTATATAAAAAGCAAGAAGACACATATAATCAATAGGAAAAAAATACAAGTTACAAATTCTTCAACTTTATAACTCATTCATAAATATATACAAAATGGATAATATACATGTAATATACTAGGCAAAAAAAGAAACGTTACATTGGTTTTCTTTTAAGATTTTTTAGAAACATATTTTGTTTCGAAATTTTAATATTAAGATTAGGCAATAAACGGGTTTTTCTGTCAAATTTGCGTATTGAAAGCGGATTTGAAAATGACGTTACGTCACTTTTCAATTTTTACCAAAATTGGAACTTTTAAAATTTTTCGTGTCGAAAATTCAATTAAGCTAGTGATTATGGTCGTTAAATGTTACAAATATCACGGTTAACAAAAGGTCGCACTTAAATGTTGAGAAATTGTTAGTCAGACACGTGACGTTAACGTCAAAAGTTGAGGCAACTCTCTTCCTTCGTGTTTGGTACAAGAATGACAAAAATACAGGTGATCAATCATTTAAAAGACTTTAGAACAACTATCCATAGACCAGAGACTCGTGTCAGAGGTAGCAGAACAACAATCGGTGAGACCGGAAGTAGCAGAATACCATAACCAACGCGAGTTAAGATCAGGTGTTGCCGCTTTATTTTTCTTCGTAATCGCTTCGTTAACGGTGCAAAACCTTAACTCGTGTAAATGGATAAAATTCTAATCTAATTTTCATAAACACTGAACGTACGCGGTCACGCCAAGCTGACGTCATTGTTTTAAAAAGGACGTCCTCTGGATTACGTTTCTTTCGCGTTATGGCGTTAATGAGTTACATCATGCCTAAAATTGTCATAGATAAGTAAGAAGCACCCTTTTTAAACCGAAAAATCAAAATTTAACAGAAATTTTGTAACTTTCAACATTTTGTCAATTTTGATTTTACTGAATATTGTTTTTGGAAATAACCAAATCCCACAGGAAAACGTTGCAAAATATCCCATCCCTGTAGTTTTACAGATGGTTAAATGTCCCTTAATTCTGAATTCAACTTTATATTCATCGAAATGCTGTCAGATATTCAAAATGAATGGTTAGTCAGGAACGATAATTCTTTGCAAACTTGATTTTCTACAATATCTAGGTAAAACCTTTAAGAGATCTTAAATTCGAATCAAAATCAGGTATACTGGATTTTAGTCTCTTCAGTATGACCAAAGATACATTTATTCAGTGGAAGTTACAACTTTTCTTTTGTTATAGAAATTTTATCAAATTAAAAATAAGTGTAACGTTTCTTTTTTTGCCTAGTATATTTAGCATTTAATATCACTGGATTATAAAACTACTACATACATGTATATATTTGCACAGAACTGATGGGTTTTGGCAGCCATGATATAGGTTTAGATTTCCTCTTGGCACAATTGCTTGTCTTGGTAACAAATAAAGATGGGCAATAATTGGGTTTAGCAATTAAAAAAGGAAGCACAAAATCATAAAATTCATTACTCCTGGACTCCCCCCCCCCAACCCCTCCTTCAAAAACATATTGGATTTGCTTGCATGTAATACAGATAATCAATTATAAGCCCCCATTTAAAAAAAAATAAAAATACTGGATTTACTTATATGTAGACCCTCTCGCACAAAAATACAAATCTAAATGAATTAAATTTTAAAATCAAATAATTTTCTTAATGATATAGATCATTTGCCATGGACAGATTTCTAAAATCTTGTTCAATGTTTATAAAAACTTTCAAATAAGAATTTCAACAGATTTTTGTAATGAGAGATAATAAATGGCAGATAAAGATTCTAATACTATGTACATAATTCTAGACTTCATACAAGTCATTAACTACAATAAATATCTAAGCAAAAGTGGATTTTCTCTTTAAAAATTAATTTTTTTATACAAATCCACAGGTTGGCAATAAATCATTATGATCATGGAGCTCTGTCAGATTTTATGTTAAATGAGAGACTGACTTCCTATTTTCTAATTGAGAATTGGACATATACAAATAAACTATTGACCCAATTTCAATGTTTTAAAAATAAATCAGAGGGAAAAAAGTCCATATACCTTCCACTGTGGAATAAATGGAGTTGGGTCCAGACCAAATTTGAAGAAAATCGACACACAAAAAAAACTTTTTTTAAGGAAAAGTGAGGTTTAAGCCACCTTATGGTAACCCTCTGTTTTAGGTTCAATTTTCTGTAAAAAAAAAACAGTCTCCATCATCATTTTGACCTTTTAAATAGTAAAAAATTAATATCCAAGAGAAAATCACATTTTTCCAATATACATGAGATACAAATATACAAGTGGGTTATTGAATAAGCTGGCAACATAGTTAAAGCTATGTATAAAGCCATGTGGAGAGTTTATCTCATTGGCCTATGCAGACAAAATAAGCCATAGCACATATAAACACAAGCTATCGCATACACACACACACACCAATAACTTCACCATACATACACAATTACACTTTATCTATCTCACAGTTATAAAATCTTTAATTTTAAGAGTAATCCGCTATATTACACATCCATACAATAACATAGCTATATACAAATATACAAGCTGCCACATGCATCCCCTCAAAAAGCATACACTCAAATGAATCACGTATGCCCCTTACAAGCTATTTTATACATGTATCTACAGAATTATCTCATTACCATACTTCAAGCAGTTATCTCACTCATATATATATACAACATATAAAAGGATGTAAATAATTACACGTAAATACAAATTTGGAGTTCAATTCATGATTTTTGTAGCACTTGGTTTTAAAGGAAAGATTTGGGATTTGGGACATATTCATATGTGCAGATATCAATCAAAAATCAACATTACATTGTATATTATGTTTATCATCATAATTAACATCCCTGATTAACTTGCATCAGATCTGTGATTTAAGGTTTTAACACAATGTGTATGCATAGTCTCTAGTACTCAGAAGGCACAACACATAGTCGGAAGTTATTTCACTTCTTATTTATAAAGGAAATGAAAATTTCATGTTTAAAAAGTAATGTTACTGGCCTCTGCTATGTGTATCATGTGGTCAATTTATAAGGCTAAGAAGCACAAGGGTTTTGACAGAAAATCTTATAATACAACACAAAAGTTTACGACCTAAACTCAATATTTTTTTATAATTAAGTGAAGTGTAAAAAAAATATTTACATTAAGGGATGTAATACATTGGACTAACTTAAGCTACATGTATAGTAAAGAGATCTAAATCTTGAGTAAGACAACTAACTTCTTAATCAAACCCTACAATGTAAATCAATACAGGCAGTTAAAAATGTTGAGCATCTACGCATAATCACAACAACTGAGAAACTATGATATCAACATTGTATATAAAAATTTCTTAAAGAACATAATGATATGGAGCCAAATATGGAACAAGAGGTCTAACTTTTGTGAAAATCAAAAAAAAATCAAGAGATCTTGTGCAAGGAAGAGATAAGATCAGAATGATAAATGTTAAAGGTTCATAGATAACAAACTAGAAACAATTAATATGTATAAGTGAACAATACAAGGTTGGAAGATGTTGATTATAGAACAGAAAATATATCTTTTTCAAACAAATAAAAAAAGGAATAATTTGTTAATGGAAGAAGAATGTTTAATTGGAATATCAAAATTCTGAGGTAAATAAAACGTAATTTATAATAATACGCCACATTAAAGCTTGCAAAAAGAGAAGAAATAATATTTGATTTTTATCAACACATAAAAAATAATTGTATTTAAAAATGGTATAAAAAAATTCAATTTCAATTTTTCAATCAGTTTGTCTTTTCATTTGGTCTAGGTATAGGCCATTAAGGAAACAGGAAAATTAGTATACATGTAGAAAAATTAATCTTAAGATAATTAATATTTGAAAATTAATTTTTACCAAGCCCAGGTAATTAGGTATTAGTTTAACAAGAATGTGTAATGTATGGAATGTAAGAAACAAGAGGCTCCCAGGAGCCTGAATCGCTTACCTGGTCTTGATGTCAACCCTATGAAGACTTTTGTAGAGCTAAATGAGCTGAATGTTTAAGCAAGCAAAAGCTTTTCTCTATCTGCAATAGTTTTCATTCTATAGGCCAAAAACACTATTTTTCACCTTTAAGGGGCTGTTACCCCTATAAGGGGTCATCAGACAACTTAAACCCTATGGAAACTTTTGTAGAGCTAAATGAGCTGAACATTTAAGCAAGCAACAGCTTTTCTTTATCTACAATAGTTTTCATTCTATAGGCCAAAAACATGCAAAAACGCTATTTTTCACCTTTAAGGGGCTTTAACCCCTATAAGGGATCATCTGACAACTTTGACCTTATGGAGACTTTTGTAGAGCTTAATGAGCTGAACATTTAAGCAAGCAACAGCTTTTCTCTATCTGCAATAGTTTTCATTCTATAGGCCAAAAACATGCAAAAACGCTATTTTTTACCTTTAAGGGGCTGTAACCCCTATAAGGGGTCATCTGACAACTTCGACCCTATGGAGACTTTTGTAGAGCTAAATGAGCTGAACATTTATGCAAGCAACAGCTTATCTCTATCTACAATTGTTTTCATTCTATAGGCCAAAAACATGCAAAAACGCTATTTTTCACATTTAAGGGGCCGTCACCCCTATAAGGGGTCATCTGACAACTTCGACTCAATGGAGACTTTTGTAGAGCTTTTGATGCTGAAGCAGTAGGGTGGCATCAGATTTCATCTATCTCTTATACTTTTTGATTTACAAGCCAAAAACAGTAGTCTGACCCCCCTGGTCTATTTTTAGTAACGGCAGCCATGTTGTTTGGACGGCGGTCACCATTTGTGCAATCTTGGCAAAGGACATCCCATAGATGAAGTGTGCAAAGTTTCAAAGCAATCCCTTCAGTCGTTTCAGAGGAGAAGATTATCAAAGAAAAGTTAACGACGACGACGACAGACGACGACGACGACGGACGACGACGTACGCCAAGTGATGGCAATAGCTCACATGGACCTTCGGTCCAGGTGAGCTAAAAAGGAGGAAGATAACTGCCTTCTCCAAGAGATAGAGATAGACATGGAAATGTGTGAATTGATAGATACCATGGAATATGGACGTCACTAAAATCACTAAAAATACTTCAAAACACAAAAAAATTAAAACCAACACACAAATATCCGTCTTTGGTGTAATATGCATCAGTTAGTTTGTTTGGCAATGAACACTATATCTCAGATGGCTTTCTAAATGAACACTTTATCATACGAGTATAAACAACCCTCACTTGTGTAATGTGCTTGACGAAAGCATTTTACATGTTAAAATTTAAAAATACTAAATATCAATAAAACTACATAAAAAAAGATTAGCACTAAGCAAAGAAATAACTATGTGTGAAATGTTTCTTCATTCATGTTTTCCTAAAAGGCACTTTGACACAAAATGATGTTTTCGTTTTATAAACCACATTATACTTAAAAAAAATTGTTTATAATTTACAAAATCTTGGATAGTCATTCTTACCACAAACCTGAAAAATTACAACACATTGAGTTATTGTTGTGATTGTGAAACTACCAGAAAAATTCAAACAAAAAAGTAAATATTTTTAAATGAAATTGATGTACATTAACATACAGTTAAATGCAAGGAAAGCATTATGCATGGTACAGCAATTTTAGTTACTTGAAAAATTCTCAGGAGCATGTCCTTGTTATTGAAATCAGCCATCACTATTTCTTCAAATGTCCTTCCTTTCTATACAAATAATTCTTTGGGCACAAAATTCATCTGGATTTCGTTCATCATGTTCTAAATCTGTCAATTATCACCCATTAAAAACATGATTTCTGTCACAAAGATCTTTTCATTCTGTTTGGCATACAATATAACAAATTGGTTAATTCCTAATTAAGTACTCAGCTATGAATACGCAGCGTCATCTTTAGTTTTCTTGAGGTCACCCTTATAAGTTGGTTGGTATCCTTCTGGTCGTAGTCGCTTGAAAAAGCCACACTGAAGAAAAAATATATCTTTTTATAATTTTAACCTATAAAAAAATTATGGTTTAAATAATAATGAAAATTTAATGAAAACAGCAGATTAAATCTTTCAATGATACATAAAACATTTTTTAATTGGAAATCTAAAACAAAAAGCTTTGATTATATTGAAAATGGACCGGTAAAATCCAAATTACTACATGCTGTGGGTCTCATCCCTTAGAATCATTATATCATGCAAAAAAAGTGAGAATAAATTTTCATGGTTGGATGAAAGGCCATTTTGTCAGTTTATTTTAAAGTATAATAAATTCTTGAAAAAGGGAACATAAAATTACTTGAAAAAATATAAGATGTATATTACCTTCCAGAAAATTAATATGACGATGACAAGTACTATCAGACCAGCTAATACAGCCACTAATATAATCCACCATTTAATTTCCTGGGATACCCTAGGACCTAAATCTGGCAAGGTATAAGTTGTAGCCTACAAAAATATTTACTAAATAAATAATAATGAAGGATTCATAAACCATCACTAAATATTCAAACTTTTGCGTTCATTTATTGGTACTGGCATACTCTTCTACATTTAATCTTTTGTACAATTTGTGAATTTTAATTTTTTGTGGTTGAGATTTAACAATCTGATTAAAATCAGGTCTATCAATTGTTCCCTACTGTCTGAAGACATCCCATTCTACTTCTGATGACCTTTTTAATTGACCAATCGGATTGCAGCTTCCAAAATTTTAGAAGCATTACTTCTTATGATAAATCCAGAGGATTCTGATAAAGGTCATCAGAACAGAAAGTATAATGGGATGTATTCGGATCTACTGTTTCAAAAATTGCCATAAAAATCAATGCAAAATTTCTTACACATTTGTATTTTTTGTGGTTTGTCCTAAAGTCACAAAAACTAAAACTTTCAAAGTATGTTTATGAATCAATGGTGCATTGTATGGTCTGTGCCTTTTTAACATCCTAAATCTTACATAATTTTTGATGAACATTTTTTTCACATATTAGCAAGTACATGTATTTTGTAAGAGACATTAACTGGCCTAACACATATTTCTTTATCATGCTCTCCATCTTTCTGTATAAATGTATTTCTTCATGAGCCCAAGTTTTCAATGTCTGTCCATCTGTATACTACCTACCGTATATCTATCGTCTGTAGTATTCTGTTCTATATGTAAGTCTGAGTCTAATATAACCATTCCTTCTGAGTGTATCCAAACTTCACCAGAATTACTATATTCCTGATAAAATAACAGATAAAAATAAAAATCTTTATACATGTAATGTCATTTTCATGAAATACAAAATGTGAGTTTTCTGATAGAAATAATTGTGAAACTACATGTATATGGATTTTCCATTGCTGGGGAAATTGTTCGTGATGGTACATTACCCTTCCAATATTATCTGATACATGTTAAAATGGTGTCAGACAACCAAATAAAATATTATAAACTTATTTATTAATCTCGGATTGGGACACAAGCGACAGACTTAAAATCAAATTCCACTTTATAGGACCCCAGCACAATGCTGTATATCAAATATCAAGTGGCTGTAATAAGCAGTTGTTGAGAAAACTGTTACACAAAATTTTTTTCTCGCCCGTCTGCCTACCTGCCAATCTGCCACCTGACATTCACCATTTTAAAACCTGTATTTTTCACTTAGTGAAATCTGGCCAAATATGAATGAAAGAACCTTAGTGAGCACGCTCACATACCCGTCACGTTCTGCTATTTGACTATAAAAATTAACATCAAGCTCGTAAACTTTTGCAAATTAAAAATTTGTGATAACAAACACAGTTACATAAGTTTTACTTCTTGCATATCTTGTTTCCTCAAATTCTATTCAGTAGTTAAGAAGTTTTACAAACTGCTATCATGATTTTCTGCAAATTTCTAAGTCCAAAGGACCATAACTCCCACAAAAATTTGCGGATCAACAATTCCTGGTCATATGGTGTACTTCTTGCATACCAAGTTTTGTTAAATTCTGTTCAGTAGTTTAAGGCGAGTTGCGTTCGCAAACTGTAATCATGATTTTCTGCAAATTTCGAAGTCCAAAGGGCCATAACTCCCACAAAAATTTGCAGATAAAAAATTACTGGTAATATGCACAACTACATAATTTGTTCTTCTTGCATACCAAGTTTGGTTAAATTCTGTTCAGTAGTTTAAGAGGAGTTGCGTTCACAAACTGTAATCATGATTTTCTGCAAATTTCAAAGTCCAAAGGGCCATAACTCCAACAAAAATTTGCGGATAAAAAATTCCTGGTAACATGCACAACTACATATGGTTTACTTCTTGCATACCAAGTTTCGTTAAATTCTGTTCAGTAGTTTGACAGGAGTTGCATTCACAAACTTTGATCACAGACGGACGGATGGATAAAGGGACCGACCAGTCAATTTTTTTAAAGTGAAAAAAAGCATGAACCTGATCAGTAATCTTTATAAGGACATGGTTTTGACACATTTAGAATGCTGTAGGGTTAATAAAAGTCTATGGATTAGCTCAACAAAGTTGTACATGTACAACATATACATACACTTCAAAACATAAGAAATTTCAACATGCAAACTTTCTTATTCTTTTTTCTTTTTTTCTTCAAAGTCTGAACTAACCTGAACTAGAGTAGACTCCCACAGCCTAGCTCTCAGTAAAATCTTCACTTGGTAATCTTTCTTCAGACCTTTTATTCTACACTCCATAACTCTACAGTTAGCTTTGTCGTTACAACCCTACAAGGCATCAAATAATTAGATAAATACATATTCAGCCAAATAAGACTGGGTTGGACTCAAAAGACTACCTTATAACCTGACTATATCAAATGTTTTCATTGATTACTTTAGAATTTAGGATACAGAAGGAATATCAAAACCAATGATGTGTATGTTGCCCATTTACTAATAATTTTTTTCATCATAGTTAAAATATCTGAAAGTTCCACTACAACAATATATTGATTCAAGTGCATTTTACCATTAATTCTACACAATAATTTAATGAGTGCATCGTAACAAGCAGGAACTTGCTTTTCCCTGTTATTACAGACAGGAACTACTTTTACATGTATGTTAAAACAAGAAGGAACTACTTTTACATGTATGTTAAAACAAGAAGGAACTACTTTTACATGTATGTTAAAACAAGCAGGAACTACTTTTACATGTTTGTTAAAACAAGAAGGAACTACTTTTACATGTTTGTTAAAACAAGAAGGAACTACTTTTACATGTTTGTTAAAACAAGCAGGAACTACTTTTACATGTATGTTAAAACAAGCAGGAACTACTTTTACATGTATGTTAAAACAATAAGGAACTACTTTTACATGTTTGTTAAAACAAGAAGGAACTACTTTTACATGTTTGTTAAAACAAGCAGGAACTACTTTTACATGTTTGTTAAAACAAGCAGGAACTACTTTTACATGTTTGTTAAAACAAGAAGGAACTACTTTTACATGTTTGTTAAAACAAGCAGGAACTACTTTTACATGTTTGTTAAAACAAGCAGGAACTACTTTTACATGTATGTTAAAACAAGAAGGAACTACTTGTTCACATACCACATTTATTTTCACTCACTTTAAGTAACTAGTTCTTTACATTTTTATATATTCAATACTTACTATATGAACTATACTCTTTGAAGAAGAAAGCTCCCCTTTCCTGAGTCGTTTGGGAGGGGGTGTGGAAGAAATGACTGTATCCCTCTTCTTTCTGGTATTATCAGTAACAGTATAAGATGGTCCAGCATCTGGTTTCTCTGTCAGTATATCATTGGTAGGCTAAAAAAGAATCAAAGTTTGAAAATGAGAGATTTTTTCAGGATTAATTGGTATTTTGATGGCAGTATATTTCCAAGGATTTTTTTTAGCTACAGTAAAATCTGTCTAAACTCAACCCTGAATAAACTGAAAACATGGTTAACCAAATTTGTAAGTCCTTTATGATTTAACCTGTGTAAACCGAACATCATTCTATTCTCAGGTGCTGTCGTCACTCAAGAAGTTTATATGGTAGACATCATGCACTCATGAAATCATGTTAGCTCTGACATACCGGGGTACTTTTTATCTTATAGCAATGTTGAATGAGCTGATGCTTGTCATTAGTGCAAAGAGTTTAAAATTTACGACAAATATATTCAAAAACTTCAAAAACAAAAGCAACACAGTTGATAGGAGTAATTTAATTTTAAGCATTTTGTAAAAAATCGTCTAGTGCTTCTTTTGCTTTCTAGATGTCTATTTTCAATTGAATGAAGTTATGTAATTTTTGTGCATGCAGTTATTGTTAAGTAAATATGTAACACTTTATAAAGCAACTGCCATAATAAAATTTTATCATGTTAGATATGCATACATTTCCGTGTATCTTTCAAAGCACAAATATTACATAAGGTATAGATTTTGTTAGTGTTGGTACCAAAGGGAAATAGCTTCTGTCTGGGAAGTTTCATTACAGGGTCGTTTGACTATAAATCTTGTACTTCCCCATCCATGCTTTGATAGTATTCATTTTCATGAATTCAATAAGAAATGGTTCATCTATTAAGGCTTATTAAGAAATAAATGTAGGGGGTTGGAAAACACTTTTCACTGGACCCCACAAGGTTTTTTTTCAATTTTGCAAAATAAGGGATACTTAAATTTTTCCTTATGAACCCCATTATCAATCTTACAAAGTGCCTTTTAACATGAATGCCCTTAATTATTCCATGGGTTTCAAATTTTGATTGTCAGCTAGAGTCAGTTTGAATGGTGGAGGAAACAGAAGTGCCCATAGGAAACCACCAACCTTGGGCAGGTAATTAACAAACTTAATCACATACAGGTGGGGGAGTCTAATTTTTGTAATTAACAAGTGGGACTGGAACATCACCTGAGAGCCTAGTATGGTGATTAAACCGGTGCCTTGGACAAGTCGGCTACCCGACCCATAGTAATTCAGATCAACCTACCTACTAGCCGTATTTAGGACCTGTTTGACAGAAAAATTTGGTTAGGAACAGTATGAAACAAGAGGCCCCAGATTATATTTTTTTAATAAGGTGCCCTCCAGTTTGAAAAGTTCTTCATCTGGCATAGGCTAAAACAAAAACATTGGTCCCACAAGGAACAAAGGTTGACTAATACAACAAATGAGTAAAATAAGGTCATAACAAAATTACTCAAAGTGGAGGATCAATCTCAAAAGTCCGGGAAAAAAGACAATACAAGGCAGACATATTGGAGAAATTGAATATAATTAAAAGCTATAGACTTACATTTTTAGTTCTGATATACTCATTGGGATTCTCCTATACAAAGCAAGAAAAACAAGCAAGCATTAGTTAGATTATAAAACAAGATTCTGGCCAACAGAGGAAATAAACATGCTATTGAGGCTGAATTTCATATTTAACTAAAATGTATTACAAAATATTGTGGCCCAGAAAAAAAGGCGTTATATCTTCAATTTTACTTGATTATTTCCTCTGATGACAAAAACATTTTCAGAGCTTTAGAAATATTCAATAAAAACAAAAAATCCTTTCAGTTCCGAAAAAAATTATAGATACAAGTATATGATTGTATTAAAGATTTAGTAAATGTTTTTGACGTTAGCTTTATCTCATAAATATTTCTAAAATAGTTTTTACTAAAATTTACTTATTTTTATATATAAATATTTCAAAAGCTCTCTAAATGCCAGTATATGTAAGATCAAACTATATTTTTATACCATAACTAATGATAATTAATCAAACAAACTGTGGTTATATCTAAATACTTGGTCAAATATGATAAATGTTTTGATGTTTCATGAAATTATACAAAAGCAATACAGTTCTGCTTAGAAGTATGGGGAGGTCTTTTTTAAATGAAATGATAGTGTGTATATTATTAATATCATACATGTATAAGCAGAACTAATCATCAATTTAAAGCTAAAATATGCATGTGTATATAAATCAATAAGTTAATATAAGGCGCCTCAAATGCATATTTTGTTTTCTTTATATTGTAGCATTATATATAGCAATATTAAATGTATCAGTGTACTATGTGACTTAATAAAAAGCACAATAAATAGAAATTAAAGTTTGTTTTTGCCTACAAAAACAATGTCCCAAAAGTTCTAAGTTCAAAGGGCCATTACTCCCACAAAAATTTGAGGATAAAAATTTCCTGGTCATGTATGCACAACTACATATGATGTTCTTCCTATATACAAAGTTTCATTGAATTCGGTTCAGTAGTTTCGGAGGAGTTGCGCTGACAAGTTGATAAATGAGGATTTTCAGCAAATTCCTAAGTTCAAAGGACCATAACTCCAACAAAAATTTGAGGATCAAAATTTCCTGGTAATATGCACAACTACATATGGTGTTCTTCCTATACACCAAGTTTTGTTGAATTCGGTTCAGTAGTTTCAGAGGAGCTGCGCTGACAAACTTTGTGATGGACTGACAAACGGACGGACCGACACGACAAAAACAATGTGTCTCCCCACAAAAGTGGAGGGAGACATAATTTTGCAGATTAATTTGTGCACAATATACAATTGTGGCCCACAATAGAGGGAAACCTCCCAAATTGTAATCCCGAGGGAATATGTTGTTTTCACAAGGGCTTTTCATATAGACAGGAACTTAGTTGTTAAATTATATTTTTGATTCTTTATTTCTTTAGTGATGTCACATTACTAAGTATTGAATTTCCAAAAGTGGTACAAAAGTATTGTTTCCCTCCAAACATAAACAAAGCAGGGAAACATCCAGAACAGTTTCCCAGGTATCTTTACAAAACAAAACATTTGAATTTTTTTTATCACATGGCTGTTGATTAGAAATTAACATTAGATAAAATAATGCCATTTATAGTCACACTGTAACTTGGTCTCAACTGACCGGTTATGTTTCCTTAAACAATGATGACCTAAATAGCAAATTTGTTTGAATTGTATATTTTTATTATGCAATGTCGTGTCCTTTTATCTTATGTGTACAAATTTCATGAAAATACAACTTACAGATTTAAGAAATCAACTTAAACTGAAAGGTACAACTGAGGTGGATTGACAGATAAGCAAATGGATGGAGGAACCAAAAAGTTCTTTAGCAGGTAGTATAAATTGTAAGTATTTCAAAGAATTTTCATTTTAAAAAAAAAACCAAGTCTTCAAATTATATTATTTATCTGCAATTTTCCCCAGATGCTTTAAACTATATCATAATGCACATGAATTATTAAAATTATTTATTAGTTGCTTCAACAAGTTGTTATCCCATGCCGGTTATTTTAACACTGATATTCTAGCCACACTATTACTTCACACACAAATGTATACACTTTTTTGTTTCATGCAAAATGCTATAAAGTAGTTATCTTTTGGGAAAATTTAAGGATTTAATTTTGTTCTCTTTTTGTATTTTGAGGAAAAGGGTGATAGATATGTTTTTCATTCAAAAAATGTTTTTATCTCAATATACAGGTACATCTATAACCATATGAAACAAGGTTAATTTTTCTGCTATAAAGCAATGTATGTTTATAGTGGAGGGTTCATTATGTGGAATTATGTGATAAACATGACCCTGCATCATATGTTTTGAGAGGCAGTGTTAAAATGGGGAAATACTCACCTCAATATCCAAGGTATTAACGAACTCAGGGTAACTGGGGCACTCAGCAGGACCCTCAATTACCTATAAAGAAATGTATACCATAAAGTTAAAAGGACATAAAAATTGGTTCACATGACAAAGTCAGAATTATGAATGCGATTTAAAACTTGAATTTGTGTACATTACACAGTTGAAATTGGGAGCACTCATTTACTTTGCATCTAAATATGGTAATATTAAGGCATCTGCATCAGCCAGTAGAGTTAAACAGTCAAGACAATATGTACACATCTCTGTTGCTAAAATTCATAATTTGCCAAGAGCCCAAGAGCATCAATTTTCACTGGAGCTATGGCCTAACTTTCATACATGTAACTTGGAGATTCAGGTAAAAGATTATTGTGTATTCAAGATTTTTTCACAAGATACCTACCACTGGATCTTGCATCAGATACAAAAGTTGTCTTCCTTGGTCAAATTGGGTTTTCAATTCAAAAGGCCAATATATTCTGAGGGTAGCACCTCCTACTGTCCCAGGGCCATGGTTTAGTACCTAAAATATAAATATAGATTCTCCTTGAAAAAAAGAGTGGTTTATATAATTTCTCTCTGAATTATTGTAAATATATTTATTTTTGCTGTTGTCAAATTTTTATTCCTTCAATTTTTTATGTGGTTTCTAATTCTAACAGTTTTTGCAAGATTGTACATTAATATACAGTCAAAAGCGACCTTCTCAGATATATGTCCATTCCAAATCACTTTTGATCGTTTACCCTCTATATTAAAACTCTTATTAAGTGAGCTGTATAGCAAGCAGCCACCATGATCAGTAATAATTTTTTTAATTTTGCAGAGTACTTTATCTTCAAATGGTATTTGATGAAGAAATCAACCTTTGTGCAATATTTTCTAATTCTAAGAGCCCTAGCAGTATTTACCCTGTACGTATGATTTATGGCAGGGCCTATGTCTGATTCTAAGCAGTATTTACCCTGTACGTATGATTTATGGCAGGGCCTATGTCTGATTCTAAGCAGTATTTACCCTGTACGTATGATTTATGGCAGGGCCTATGTCTGATTCTAAGCAGTATTTACCCTGTAAGTATGATTTATGGCAGGGCCTATGTCTGATTCTAAGCAGTATTTACCCTGTACGTATGATTTATGGCAGGGCCTATGTCTGATTCTAAGCAGTATTTACCCTGTACGTATGATTAATGGCAGGGCCTATGTCTGATTCTAAGCAGTATTTACCCTGTACGTATGATTTATGGCAGGGCCTATGTCTGATTCTAAGCAGTATTTACCCTGTACGTATGATTTATGGCAGGGCCTATGTCTGATTCTAAGCAGTATTTACCCTGTACGTATGATTAATGGCAGGGCCTATGTCTGATTCTAAGCAGTATTTACCCTGTACGTATGATTAATGGCAGGGCCTATGTCTGATTGTAAGCAGTATTTACCCTGTAAGTATGATTTACGGCGGGGCCTATGTCTGATTCTAAGCAGTATTTACCCTGTACGTATGATTTATGGCAGGGCCTATGTCTGATTCTAAGCAGTATTTACCCTGTACGTATGATTTATGGCAGGGCCTATGTCTGATTCTAAGCAGTATTTACCCTGTACGTATGATTTATGGCAGGGCCTATGTCTGATTGTAAGCAGTATTTACTCTGTACGTATGATTTATGGCTGGGCCTATGTCTGATTCTAAGCAGTATTTACTCTGTACGTATGATTTATGGCAGGGCCTATGTCTGATTGTAAGCAGTATTTACCCTGTACGTATGATTTATGGCTGGGCCTATGTCTGATTCTAAGCAGTATTTACTCTGTACGTATGATTTATGGCAGGGCCTATGTCTGATTCTAAGCAGTATTTACCCTGTACGTATGATTAATGGCAGGGCCTATGTCTGATTGTAAGCAGTATTAACCCTGTACGTATGATTTATGGCAGGGCCTATGTCTGATTCTAAGCAGTATTTACCCTGTACGTATGATTTATGGCAGGGCCTATGTCTGATTGTAAGCAGTATTAACCCTGTACGTATGATTTATGGCAGGGCCTATGTCTGATTCTAAGCAGTATTTACCCTGTACGTATGATTTATGGCAGGGCCTATGTCTGATTGTAAGCAGTATTTACTCTGTACGTATGATTTATGGCTGGGCCTATGTCTGATTCTAAGCAGTATTTACTCTGTACGTATGATTTATGGCGGGGCCTATGTCTGATTCTAAGCAGTATTTACTCTGTACGTATGATTTATGGCAGGGCCTATGTCTGATTCTAAGCAGTATTTACCCTGTACGTATGATTTATGGCAGGGCCTATGTCTGATTGTAAGCAGTATTAACCCTGTACGTATGATTTATGGCAGGGCCTATGTCTGATTCTAAGCAGTATTTACCCTGTACGTATGATTTATGGCAGGGCCTATGTCTGATTCTAAGCAGTATTTACCCTATACGTATGATTAATGGCAGGGCCTATGTCTGATTCTAAGCAGTATTTACCCTGTATGTATGATTTATGGCAGGGCCTATGTCTGATTCTAAGCAGTATTTACCCTGTACGTATGATTTATGGCAGGGCCTATGTCTGATTGTAAGCAGTATTTACCCTGTACGTATGATTTATGGCAGGGCCTATGTCTGATTCTAAGCAGTATTTACCCTGTGCGTATGATTTATGGCAGGGCCTATGTCTGATTCTAAGCAGTATTTACCCTGTAAGTATGATTAATGGCAGGGCCTATGTCTGATTCTAAGCAGTATTTACCCTGTAAGTATGATTTATGGCAGGGCCTATGTCTGATTCTAAGCAGTATTTACCCTGTACGTATGATTTATGGCTGGGCCTATGTCTGATTCTAAGCAGTATTTACTCTGTACGTATGATTTATGGCGGGGCCTATGTCTGATTCTAAGCAGTATTTACCCTGTACGTATGATTTATGGCAGGGCCTATGTCTGATTCTAAGCAGTATTTACCCTGTACGTATGATTTATGGCAGGGCCTATGTCTGATTCTAAGCAGTATTTCAGACCTGTTTACCCCATTTTATGCCTTTCAGTAAGATTGTCAGTATTTTTCAAACTTTGTCAGTAAAATGGCCACTGAGTGCCAGTATTTTTCAAACTTTTTCAGTAATATCAACTTCAAATGCCAGAAAGCTGACAAAACCTGCATTTGAGTCATTCTATTTAACAAAATGTCATTTTGAACCATTCTGCAGACAATCTAAGGATCCAAAGTCTGGAACTTTGTTGTCATTTGTATATCCAGTATTGAAATAAACTTTTCGTTTTGACATTTTTGTCAACCACCATGCTGTTTTGATCTTGATCTTTCAAGCGCTTTTTAAAATTAAACGCTTTGAATGATGCACTCAACTGATTCAGATCGGCGGTTAATAATATTCTAGATTTTATTAAACAAAACGAAATTTAACTAGACAATTTTGTTTCAAACCGTAAAATCGGCCTGTACGACTGTAAAGCGTATTTTTTTCATGTGTACCGTAAAAAATACGGTGAAAACGTAAAAGTAAACAGGTCTGGTATTTACCCTGTACGTATGATTTATGGTGGGGCCTATGTCTGATTCTAAGCAGTATTTACCCTGTACGTATGATTTACGGCGGGGCCTATGTCTGATTCTAAGCAGTATTTACCCTGTACGTATGATTTACGGCGGGGCCTATGTCTGATTCTAAGCAGTATTTACCCTGTAAGTATGATTTATGGCAGGGCCTATGTCTGATTCTAAGCAGTATTTACCCTGTACGTATGATTTATGGCAGGGCCTATGTCTGATTCTAAGCAGTATTTACCCTGTACGTATGATTTATGGCAGGGCCTATGTCTGATTCTAAGCAGTATTTACTCTGTACGTATGATTTATGGCAGGGCCTATGTCTGATTCTAAGCAGTATTTACCCTGTACGTATGATTTATGGCTGGGCCTATGTCTGATTCTAAGCAGTATTTACCCTGTACGTATGATTTATGGCTGGGCCTATGTCTGATTCTAAGCAGTATTTACCCTGTACGTATGATTTATGGCAGGGCCTATGTCTGATTCTAAGCAGTATTTACCCTCTACGTATGATTTATGGCAGGGCCTATGTCTGATTCTAAGCAGTATTTACCCTCTACGTATGATTTATGGCAGGGCCTATGTCTGATTCTAAGCAGTATTTACCCTGTACGTATGATTTATGGCGGGGCCTATGTCTGATTCTAAGCAGTATTTACCCTGTACGTATGATTTACGGCGGGGCCTATGTCTGATTCTAAGCAGTATTTACCCTGTAAGTATGATTTATGGCAGGGCCTATGTCTGATTCTAAGCAGTATTTACCCTGTACGTATGATTTATGGCAGGGCCTATGTCTGATTCTAAGCAGTATTTACCCTGTACGTATGATTAATGGCAGGGCCTATGTCTGATTCTAAGCAGTATTTACCCTGTACGTATGATTTATGGCGGGGCCTATGTCTGATTCTAAGCAGTATTTACCCTGTACGTATGATTTATGGCAGGACCTATGTCTGATTCTAAGCAGTATTTACCCTGTAAGTATGATTTATGGCAGGACCTATGTCTGATTCTAAGCAGTATTTACCCTGTACCTATGATTTATGGCGGGGCCTATGTCTGATTCTAAGCAGTATTTACCCTATAGGTATGATTTATGGCAGGACCTATGTCTGATTCTAAGCAGTATTTACCCTGTACCTATGATTTATGGCGGGGCCTATGTCTGATTCTAAGCAGTATTTACCCTGTACGTATGATTTATGGCAGGGCCTATGTCTGATTCTAAGCAGTATTTACCCTGTACGTATGATTTATGGCAGGACCTATGTCTGATTCTAAGCAGTATTTACCCTGTACGTATGATTTATGGCAGGACCTATGTCTGATTCTAAGCAGTATTTACCCTGTACGTATGATTTATGGCGGGACCTATGTCTGATTCTAAGCAGTATTTACCCTGTACGTATGATTTATGGCGGGACCTATGTCTGATTCTAAGCAGTATTTACCCTGTACGTATGATTTATGGCAGGGCCTATGTCTGATTCTAAGCAGTATTTACCCTGTATGTATGATTTATGGCAGGGCCTATGTCTGATTCTAAGCAGTATTTACCCTGTACGTATGATTTATGGCAGGGCCTATGTCTGATTCTAAGCAGTATTTACCCTGTACGTATGATTTATGGCAGGACCTATGTCTGATTCTAAGCAGTATTTACCCTATAGGTATGATTTATGGCGGGGCCTATGTCTGATTCTAAGCAGTATTTACCCTGTACGTATGATTTATGGCAGGGCCTATGTCTGATTCTAAGCAGTATTTACCCTGTAAGTATGATTTATGGCAGGGCCTATGTCTGATTCTAAGCAGTATTTACCCTGTAAGTATGATTTATGGCAGGGCCTATGTCTGATTCTAAGCAGTATTTACCCTGTACGTATGATTAATGGCTGGGCCAATGTCTGATTCTAAGCAGTATTTACCCTGTACGTATGATTAATGGCTGGGCCAATGTCTGATTCTAAGCAGTATTTACCCTGTACGTATGATTAATGGCTGGGCCAATGTCTGATTCTAAGCAGTATTTACCCTGTAAGTATGATTTATGGCTGGGCCTATGTCTGATTCTGTCTTCATGACACTGACGCCTCTTGCTGGTCCTCTGAAGAACACATCCCCATCTGGCTCTGCAGCCCTGTTCAAAATTCAAACAAAATAACTTAAAATGAATCCATTTAAATAAGAACACATAAATACAACTTCCTATGGTTGAAAATGAAGCAAATGTTGACATATTTTTTTAAACAAAAAATAGCATCATAAGGGTTTCTTTTTATAAAGTGTCTGTAAATGGAGATAATGCCATTTTTTTTTGTGTAAGTCTGATCACGTGAAATTTATTGGTAAAAATCAGATCAGTGATTCTGAAGGTTGTCAGACCAACACAATTGTCCTGTAAAAAATTATTTGGTCCTGTAAAATATTCAGGAACATTTTTTTATATATAATAAAACTAAAAACACCTTTGAAATCACTGTAAGATTCAAGTATAAAATTTAGTTTTATTTCAATGTATAATTGTACATTTGGTTATGACCATATAAAACATAATATTTTTTAGAATCACTAGAAATGAACTCACCCCTGAACTTCGACCTCAGCCCTGTTGATCACTCTGACCTTGATTTCTTGGACATCACCTACAGTGTTCTGTTCTTGACTTGTCCTGAAAATTAACCTCATCATCATTTCCAATCTCCAGTCATTAAACATTGTTCATATTTAAAAATATATTTTCAAAGCTTTTTTACCTACTTTAACACAGCAGAAATATAAACAAAAATACAAAGAATGCACCTTCTCAACTGCACATCATCCATTTTTTATGCCCCATATACGATAGTTGAAGGGGAGCAAATAGTATTTGGGTCTGTTCATTGTCCGTCCGTCCCTCAAAATCATTGTGAGATGGGGCATCATGTCTTTTGGATATATTCTCATTAAAATCAAGATCATTAATGATTGACAGTGTTTCATATTCTCTAATTGTTTAATTACTTGTGTAAAAGAAAACTTGATAATTTACATTTCTATAATAATTAGATTTCAGCTAATAAAGCACCACACTTGCTCAGGATGAAATTTACCATAAATCTTTCTCTAGCATATAGAATTTAAGTCAAAAGTAAATTGGGACATGTCTATATTACTGTTAACGTACTTATTTTCACAGATTTACTATTTCATTCAAGTTCATGGGTATTTAAATTTGTGTTTTCTTCTTATTCTATTCATGCCATGCATATTGTTTTATTTCGCGGGTACGTATTAAATTTCACGAATAATACCAGACTGCGAAATCCATGAAAATAAATACCTTGCGAAAATTTGTATGTTTAGAGTAAATAGAAATTCTGTCTCTATAATGACCTACTTACGTGTTAACTTTGACGATTATTGAGAATCTCTCTTCTCCAGCAGGTAGATTGCTGGAAGCAAATTTGACTTGGTAATGTCTGTAGTTTGTAGATTTTTCCTGGTTACCAAATGGGTTGCCGATACCTTCTATGACTACAAGGGTTGTGTTGATTATGGAAGATGGTGGTTTAGAAAAAGGCTGAAACAAGGAAAGAAACTCGGATGTCAAGTTTAGTCATTACCATGAGAATTGTTGAGCGTCTTTGAGCATTCATTAAATTATTTCTATTAATTACTTTCATTATATGAATTGATTTTGACTAACTTTTCATGTGTAGATCATTATTTTCAACTGATTTATTTTGGATTGGGAAACAAGCTTTATGCTTGCAAAAATACCTTTCCAGTTTGCAGTCTGTGAGAGTGGCATTTGTAGCGTCCCCAATTAAGCCTGCTCTCATCAAACTCTACAAAGGGATTCCTAACATGCAGGGTTTTGCTCTCCAATACGAGGAACAACCATTTTAACCCTTTAAAAGGGTGACCCTTCTTGCATATGGTGTCAAGAGAGGGTACAAAAGAAAAAGTGGTTCATGAAATTTTCACCCCTGATAAGAACCAAACCATGGTGTTAGTAATTGATATAATATTACAGAGCTGTACCCAACACCATTTATCATGGTGTTAGTAGCCTGATGTATTAACCAACACACCACACATACAGGGAATATTCGCTTGGCTTAATCCAGCATTATGATCTTACAGAATTCCATCTATCATTAAGGACTTACAGGGAATATTGGATCGACATCATCAAAGTCAAATTCAGGAGGTACTGTTATATACAGGTTGGTTTCATAGGCTGGTTCTCCAGTATTGTTTAGCTTTATATCTACAATCACTCGGGTGTCTTCACCATAACTCAGAACAACAGTGCCGTCATCATCTCTCTTCGGACTGAAATATGTTATTAAATAATTTATATATTTTCTAATATCATTAAGCAATGTATCATCAATTACTTAAGTGTATTCATCATTGCTCAGGGTGGCAGTGTTGGCATACTCTGCATAAACTGAAAAATATAGCATGCTTAATATCCGTTTCAGCAATTCTTATTCAAATTCTCTTCTAACGCAGGTAGTGTAAAACTAAATCATCTTCTGATATGTAGACAATTATTAATGTAATCACTACAAAAAGCGTGAAACCTATTTAATCCCTTAATTAAACAGAATCCATAGTTTTAATCCCTTTTTTTTAAATTCTTTTTTATAAATCCTTCAGTCACAACAAGAGTTATGTGCATTTTATTTAGACCATGGGCCAATTGCAGAACCGTAAGCAGTGCCTACTGGCCTCGTTGAAGGTTGCTGGGGGTTGTCTATTGTGGTTTTTCTAAAATGCTGCTTATTATGTGAGTCATGTTGCGTACACTTTTTCCACATCTCATTATTTTCTATTTGTTTTTCAGATCTAGAGGTTTTATTGTAATAAGAATCATTCAAGGAGATTAACATTCTGTAAAGACTTACATGGTCAGATTTAGTAATGAGGTTTGCATGGTGATGTCACTCTCACAAATGTCATTAGAACCACACTCTTTGGCAAACGTCACCTGTGGAAACACATTCAAATGAGAACAATAATGTCACATACAAAATCTACATGTATATCAATTTTAATAAAAAATGTCACTTTTAATTATAAAAACATGAATTTCAGTTATCTGTAATATCATGAAAGATGCACATCTATACGTAATCACAAACATTTTCTGAAAGTTTTGTGCAAAGCCATCGAGTGGTTTATGATGTGATTTAGATAAGAAATGAGTACCTTTTCATGCAATCATTTCAGGCATTATGAAACAATACTCAAAATACACTAGAGGCTCCCAGGAGCCTGAATCGCTCACCTGGTCCTTAAGGCATAATGGTCTCTTCTTTAATGGGTCAAGTCCCAACTTAGACTTTCCTGAGTCTAAATGAGCTGAACATTAAAGCAAGCCCCACCTTTTCTCTATCTGCAATAGTTTTTATTCAATAGGGCAAAAAACATGAAAAAACGCTATTTTTGACCTTAAAAGGGCCATAACCCCTATTAGGGTCATCTGACAGCTTCGACCCAATGGAGACTGTTGTAGAGCTTTATGAGCTCAACATTTAAGCAAGCAACACCTTTTCTCTATCTGCAAAAGTTTTTATTCTTTAGGGCAAAAACATGAAAAAACGCTATTTTTGACCTCAAAAGGGCCATAACCCCTATTAGGGGTCTTCAGACAACTTGGACCAAATGGAGACTTTTGTAGAGCTTAATGAGCTGAACATTTTAGCAGGCAACAGTTTTTCTCTATCTGCAATAGTTTTCATTCTATAGGGCTAAAACATGAAAAAACGCTATTTTTGACCTTAAAAGGGCCATAACCCCTATTAAGGGTCATCTGACAACTTTGACCCAATTTAGACTTTTGTAGAGCTTAATGAGCTGAACATTTTAGCAGGCAACAGCTTTTTTCTATCTGCAATAGTTTTCATTCTATAGGGCTAAAACATGAAAAAACGCTATTTTTGACCTTAAAAGGGCCATAACCCCTATTAAGGGTCATCTGGCAACTTTGACCCAATGGAGACTTTTGTAGAGCTTAATGAGCTGAACATTTTAGCAGGCAACAGTTTTTCTCTATCTGCAATAATTTTCATTATATAGGGCAAAAACATGAAAAAACGCTATTTTTGACCTTAAAAGGGCCATAACCCCAATTAGGGGTCATCTGACAACTTCGACCCAATGGAGACTTTTGTAGAGCTTAATGAGCTGAACATTTTAGCAGGCAACAGCTTTTCTCTATCTGCAATAGTTTTCATTCTATAGGACAAAAACATGAAACAAGTGTGGCCACTAAAAGTATGTCTCGCCTGCCGGCACCATCACTAAAATCAACCACCTAAGCTTTAATTTCTTGATATAAACACAAATTGTGTCTGTATAACCAGTATCAGATGCCTAGCTATTATACTTTTCAAGCAATTTATTGTCCACACAAGTATTGCAAAAAGTTTTCAGCCTGAAAAAAAGACCTAAGTTCACAGAGTCACTGGACCCTAAAAATGGGGTCATGGTCACATAGCATGGAGACAGTTACGTTAACCATAACCTCAACTGTCTGTATACCCAATATCAGATGCCAAGCTATTATACTTTTCCAGAATTCATTGTCCACAAAAGTCTTACAAAAAAAGTTTTCTACCTGAAAAAGACCTAAGTTCACAGAGTCACTGGAGCGTGAAAATGGGGTCAGGGTCACACGGCATGGTGACAGCTGTGTAGACCATAACCTGAACTGTCTGTATACCAAATATCAGATGCCTAGCTATTATACTTTTCCAGCAATTCATCGTCCATAAAAGTCTTACAAAAAAGTTTACAGCCTGAAAAAAGACCTAAGTTCAGAGAGTCACTGGAGCGTGAAAATGGGGTCAGGGTCACACGACATGGTGACAGTTGCGTAGACCATAACTTGAACTGTCTGTATACCAAATATCAGATGCCTAGCTATTATACTTTTCCAGCAATTCATTGTCCACAAAAGTCTTACAAAAAAGTTTACAGCCTTAAAAAAGACCTAAGTTCACAGAGTCACTGGAGCGTGAAAATGGGGTCAGGGTCACACGGCATGGTGACAGTTGCATAGACCATAACCTGAACTGTCTGTATACCAAATATCAGATGCCTAGCTATTATACTTTTCCAGCAATTCATCGTCCACAAAAGTCTTACAAAAAAGTTTACAGCCTGAAAAAAGACCTAAGTTCATAGAGTCACTGGAGCGTGAAATTGGGGTCAGGGTCACACGGCATGGTGACAGTTGCGTAGACCATAACCTGAACTGTCTGTATACCAAATATCAGATGCCTAGCTATTATACTTTTCAAGCAATTGATCGTCCACAAAAGTCTTACAAAAATGTTTATGGCCTGAAAAAAAACCTAAGTTCACAGAATCACTGGAGCGTGAAAATGGGGTCAGGGTCAAACGGCATGGCGACAGTTGCGTAGACCATACCCTCAACTGTCTGTATACCAAATATCAGATGCCTAGCTATTATACTTTTCAAGCAATTGATCGTCCACAAAAGTCTTACAAAAATGTTTATGGCCTGAAAAAAAACCTAAGTTCACAGAATCACTGGAGCGTGAAAATGGGGTCAGGGTCAAACGGCATGGCGACAGTTGCGTAGACCATACCCTCAACTGTCTGTATACCAAATATCAGATGCCTAGCTATTATACTTTTCAAGCAATTCATCGTCCATAAAAGTCTTACAAAAAAGTTTACGCCGCCGCCGTCGCCGCCGCCGCCGTCGTCGCCGGAAAGTAATACCTATGTCTCGCCTTCCGCGACTATTCGTCGCAGGCGAGACAAAAACGCTATTTTTGACCTTAAAAGGGCCATAACCCCTATTAGGGGTCATCTGACAACTTCAACCCAATGGAGACTTTTGTAGAGCTTTTGATTCTGAAGAGCCTAAGATCCTTCAGATTTTTTCTATCTGTTCTAGTTTTCAAGTTATAAGTCTTTGAATGTGATTTTACCATATGTTCAATTTTTAGTAACAGCGGCCATGTTTGTTATCAAATCATAAAGCCGAACACAATTTTTAAACATCATGCCCTGATTAATACTTGGACCAAGTTTTGAAAAATTCCATTCAGCGGTTTCAGAGAAGAAGATTTTTGAAAAAGTAACGGACGGACGACGGACGGATGGCGATGACAATAGCTCACTTGACCCTTCGGGTCAGGTGAGCTAAAAATTAATAAATATCATCCTTATAAATATAATTTTGTTGATATTTAAATCTATTCTAGTTCTCTGAGAAAACCTTAAATAAATTGCCTTGACTGAGATCAATTATTAACATAAATTTCTAAACAAGTCATTAAGCAACTGACTCCATTGATATTCATATAAACTATGACCTACAAAATTGACCATTTACCTCGGAGACAAGCGTTGTGACTTTTTCCTCTCCTGTTACAAGCAGGGGGTATTTGTTGATATCAGGAACACCATCGCTACATTGATTAGGTGAGGGGAAGTCTAGCTCTGCCAAGCTGTATTCAACAGTGAAAGATATTGGTGATAGCTTGTCATTGAACTTGTCCTAAAAGAAAAGACAAGAAAAAAATGTAGTGATGTATGTAGTGATGTATTGCTCTATTTTATTCACCTTTCACAAGCATGAGTGGAGCCTATCAACATTTTTTCCCTTTCGTTTCCTATTATTTTTTTTGGTAAAAAATTCAATATTCAACTTGATCAACCTGGAGTATAACAATGACTTTTTATTAGCTATCCCCCTTTTTTCACAAAAAAAAATTACTTTAAACAAGGTATTAAATAAAACTGGAATTCAATTTGAAAATAAGAAAACTTACAAAATTTTTCCTTTTCTTATGATCATACGTTAGCACTGTATTTTGGTCACTTTCAAATATGTAAAAAAAAAATTATGGTCTCTTTAAAAAAATTCAATTTTTGTTTTCTTGATATTTTTCAAGATATTGTTAGTAAAAAATATCTTTCTTTATATATACAGCTTATTTCACTAGTTAAAATGTGTGAAGACAAGCCTCACTAACCCCATGCATACATGAACTTAGTTCAACTAACCCCATGCATGCATGGGGTTGGTGGAGCTAAGGCCATGCATGCTTGGGGTTAGTGCAGCTTAGTACAAATCAAAAATTGATGAAAATAAAGTGCTAATGTCTGATCATAAACAAAGGTCAAATTCTATAGGTTTTCTTATTTTCATATTGAATTCCAGTTTTATTTAATACCTTGTTTTTAATCAACCTCTTAAGTTTAAGTTTGTCCTCTGACATGTGTGCAGGCAACAGGGTTCGACATTAACGGTTGTCCGATTGCCCGGGACAAGTGAAATGCGAAGTCGGACAACTAAAACTTAAATCCAGCTTGTCCGATCTGGCAAGTGAAAAACTGTTTATAATAACTCTATTTATTTCCTAGTTTTGTCATTTCCGAAATTGATTTCTTTAAAAACTGTGATTTGAAACTTCTTTGGTTGTTTTTTGGTATTTATTTTCTCAAAAAGGAAAACCCAAGTATAATTAAAGAACATTCTATTTAAAACCCTATTCCTATTGGTCAATTAAATATATCATATCCAATTGGAGATCAGTTTTTCGAAACTTCTCTTGTATAAACGATAATACATATTAAGATACCCGAGCACTACGAAGTGATGATCACACATTCCTTTCATGGCCATTTAATTATCAACCAATCAGATTGTTGATCGATATTATAGTTATATAAATAGTTCAATAATATGCTGTAAACTGAAAGTAATCATGGTGTATTGGAGTCGTAGTCAAAAGAGACAGTTTCTTCATAGAAAATTGAAAACACAATTAAAGTAAAGTTTGTTAATATGGTTAAGGTGTCCATTCTATTGATATTTTTTTTTAAAATCCTTTAAATATATATGCCTCTACGTCATTCTAGGTAAAAACTCGGACAAGTACTTTTTACTTTCGGACAAGTAAAACTTAGCTGTAACTTGTCCGACGGGACAAGCGGATTTAAAAGTTAATGTCGACCCCTGGGCAAGTTTCACTATTCATGAATAAAAGTTTCAATTTTATCTGTCCTTGAGATAGAGGATCATCATTTCAAGATTATACAAGGTATTGTGTCAAGCATTTTCACTTTATATCCTATCCAATATAGAATGGTACAAACCTTGAGTTTTATTTTCTCTTTCTTACACTTTTCTTCATTTTGTCGAGGGAGATCAACTCGATCTTCCTTGATAGAACCATCTGGATGAAGGGGATCAATGTTTACAAACGTGGCTCGCTTCACTTGTAAATCTTTCTCCAACTCAATCTTGTAGAAAATTTTCTGTAGAGTGTTAAAGCTGGAAATGGAAATGTTGATGTCATTTTTCATCAAAATTTTCAAATTAAGTTTGCTGCTAACATCTATGTTCTTCTTTAATACAAATTGCCTACATATATATAGTAAACGTACTCATTTTCATAAGGTATTTATTTTCATGGATTTCGTGTTCCGTTTTTTTGTTGTTGCGAAATTAAATACTTGCGAAATCAATGATACTAAAAAATATCAGGCAGATGAGATCAAAGGAAAAAGCCGCTTTTTACCGATAATAAATCATATTATATCAACTAACCAATTACCTGTTTTCTGGTTTAGCTGTAAATGACATACACAGATATAAATCTATACAATGTTTCTTCCCAAGTTCGTTTGAAATATTACAACTCTTAGGTTGGCTAAGATTAAACTTCATAGGGGACACTGTCAGATTGGCACTCAGTCTAATGATGGGCCTGGTCCGTAGTAAATAGGCCTTGTCGGACTGGTAGGCCCCGACTGATATATCATCATAGCCATTCTGGTCCAGGTCCAGTTGTCCACCAACAGAGTATCCAAACGTCCTGATCGTGTCGGATGGGTCTACATCTGCTGCATATATCCTCTGAATAAAATTTTAAGACTAGATTATAAAATTTGTTTGAAAAAGTAGATTAATCAGAGTGCAAGTTTTCAACATTCCTATAATACATGTACATGTATGTCTATACAAATTTATAAAAAAAACATTTGGTAGCCCAGCCAAAATTAAAGTTGTTATATGGAATCTAATCTTCAATACGGTCCTTAAGTTATTTACTTTTTGGAGTAGATGGACATAAAGACCAACATCATTGTATTTATATCTTACAGCTATAATTTAACAAATATCATTACAGTTTTGTCTTGCAGTCAGAATTAAGCTTGAAAGAAAAATCTTTTAATCTCAACTTACTTTGAATTCACTTTTCATTCAAAGAAAAATATTCATAACCATTTTAGCTATGAAATTCTTTAATATGAATCTATCACCGATATTTTAATTTCTAACAAAATATTGAAAATACTATTAAAATACTAGTGCATATTTTTAACAAAATTGTACCAGAGCTTATTTTTTACCAATAGTTACAAGAGCATATTTTGCCCAATAGTTACAAGAGCATATTTTACCAATAGTTACCAGAGCATATTTTACCAATAGTTACCAGAGCATATTTTACCAATAGTTACCCGAGCATATTTTACCAATAGTTACCTGAGCATATTTTACCAATAGTCATATTTTACCAATAGTTACCTGAGCATATTTTTCTACGATGCCATCTTTAGATCCATGGAACAGGTACACAGCTCCTCTACCTTCTCCTTCATATGGAGCACCAACAACCAAGTCTGTCAAATATAATTACAATTTGAATTATTCATTGTCGAACAAGAATAGGTCCAAAAGACATAATTGCCCCGATCTTGCAACATTTGGAACGACCAAAGGACCTGAACACTATATGCTCCCCTTCTTTTGTAGATGGGGCATAAAATTGTTAACAAGTGTTACCTTCGACCTACAGAAAACTAAAGAGTTGAATAAATATTTAGAGAACAGAATAAAGAATTTTTCGAAGCATGATGTATGAATGCCTAGTGTAAATGAAACTTTATGTACAAGACCAGTGCTGATGTTGTCTACTAAATATCAAGAGGCTCTGAAAAAAATGCTGAGAAAACCATTACGAAAATGTTTTACCCACTTGCAACCCAAATTTCATCTTTTATAAGCAAATTTTCAGTATTCCAAATAAGACCAAAACCCAAATAGGACAGGGAGTCTTGTTATCCAGGTTTTGATATTGAAGAAGAAAATACTTGATAGCAGATCATACCTTGGTACCCATCTAAGTTAATATCACCAGCAGGCGACACAGAGAATCCAAATCTAGATTCTGTACACATGAACTTCTTGCACTCATTTTCTGATTCTTTCTGACTTGTAATTTTGATTGGTTTGGTATTGCTTCCTATCTAAACATTGAAAAAAAGAACTTTATTCAAATGCTAGATTTCATACTTTTTAAAATACTAGAATACTGACAAAGTCAGAAAGGGCCCCGCGGCAAAATATCTAAGTGTTTTCAAAATCATACGATCTTTAATAATAACCACTAAAGCATGCTCCATGGAATGCATATGAAACTACAGATCTGTATTGTTAATAGCATTTGAGTTTTATTGTTCACAAAGTCCAATTCTCAAAATCTGTGATTTTCGATAAAAAATGAAGTTTTTTCCAAAATTATTAAACAGATTTGCACGAAATTTTAATATGCACATCATGACATGCTACTTAGCAGCTGTGCAAAGTTTCAGAACTGTATTGTTAACAGTTTTTGAGTTTTAGTGTTCACAAAGTCCAATTCTCATAATCTGTGATTTTCGATAAAAAATGAAGATTTTTTCCAAAAATATTAATCAGATTTGCACGAAATTTTAATATGCACATCATGACATGCTACTTAGCAGCTGTGCAAAGTTTCAGAACTGTGGTGTTTATAGTTTTTGAGTTTTAGTGTTCACAAAGGCCAATTCTCAAAATCTGTGATTTTCGTTAAAAAATGAAGTTTTTTCCAAAAATATTAATCAGATTTGCACGAAATTTTAATATGCACATCATGACATGCTACTTAGCAGCTGTGCAAAGTTTCAGAACTGTGGTGTTTATAGTTTTTGAGTTTTAGTGTTCACAAGAATTGTTGACGGACGGACAGACGGACAGACAGACGGACAAAGTGAAAACTATAGGGCGTCCGCATCTTCGATGCGGGGCCCTAATAATAGATAGTATTATTTTACAATATTTTAAAGCTAAGTATTCATTTTACTTTAATCTCTCATGCAATGCTTTAAATGAATCTATAAATTTTCAATGGTAAGATTCATAAAATACTAAAGTATTTTTTTGTTGCTATATTTTGAATTTTTCCATTAGTTTAATAGATAAACATTATTTGAATACATTAGTTTTGAAATTGATGGACAAGCATAGGAACTAGTCAAACATTAATAGTTTTCCAACACAGTAAATACATACCCCTTGTGCACTGCCCATATAGACATAGATGGCACCCCCAGCTTTAGATCTGACGTAATACATTGGAGCTCCGACAATCAAGTCATCATAACTGTTATAAAAAGAAGAGCATTGTTAACTTGAATAAGCATGAAGTACTAGTAAGTATCAGGGTTTATCCATGTAACCTCATGTGTAGCTATTTATATATTCATTTATAACCATGTTGCATGAAACATCAAATTTCATTGGTCAACAACAGGTAGTTTTAAAATCTGTAAAAGTCAAAAATGGCCGAATTTTGTAAAACATGAAGTCTACATTATGGGACCCCATCCTGATGCTGTATATCAAATATCAAGCGGCTGTGATTAGTAGTTGCTGAGAAAACTGTTACTAACATTTCTTCCCCGCCCGCCGCCCCTCACAGCACCTTCACTATTTTATAACCCAGATTTTCCACACAGTGAAATACAGCCAAAAAATGCAATTTATTTTGTATGAGATTTTAATGTCTGTGGATTCATATAACAGATCCAAACTGAATTATGCAAACATAATGTTTACTTGATGAAATTATCAAGCATTTTAATCCAAGGGACCCAATGCTAATGCAGCAAATCAAATATCAAGAGGATGAGATATTTGTTGAAAAAAAATGTTATAAGTTACCATATAAGTATAATCCAGATTTGTACATCATATAAAAAATATGTGACCACAAATTTAACTGTTCAAATATGATAACTAGCTGGTAACATTGAAATAATCTACGTATCTGGGCCTTACCCATCATTGTTTAAATCTACAGTTGCTAGATCAAAGCCAAATAAGGAGAATGACTCAATCCCATGGATTATCTGGTTGTCACGGTAATTTAGGTATCCGCCCACTTGTTGATAAAACAAAACAACAACTCCTGTCTCATTTGCATGAGGAGCTCCGCCCACATAAAGCACCTGTCTAGGATCAGTTGAGAAGTAATGACCAGATGTAACTGCATATCCTGGAAATCAAATGTTGAGATGGTTATATAAGGAATGCCTTTTCATTAGCACCTTGTAAAATTAATTGTAAAATTAAACCTAGGTAAGAATCAAAACTGTTCTTTAGACTAAATATATCAATAACTACAAATTTATTTTTTAATAAAGGCTTTGGTCAACTTTCACTTTCATGTTGAGCTTTGAAGTTGTAAAATTTAAATTAAAGTGTGTTTGGTGAGTTAAATTAGTGCTATTGTTACAAGTACACTCTATTGCTTACTTACCCATATAGGAGTTAAATTCTATTGGCGGCTTTGGACGCCCAGCTTCCTCTTGCCAGGGAGAGCTATAATAAATGAGGGCTGCTCCTAAAGTTCTTTTTACAAGCAATGTGAAAACTCCACCTTAAAAGGAATTTTAAAAAAAATTAAATGATTTCTAAAAAGATATGGTTATCAAAAGAATATTTTTTTTGTCTTCTTTCGCCCAGATTACTTCAAAGTAGCTTAGCATGTTGTATGGTCAGTCAGTTCAGTTGTTTATAACATGTACCTAGATATACTACTATTGTGTTTCTATTATCTGTCCATTTAGACTTATTTTAATCAAATAATTGCTACCCTAATTCGGTAGCATACAATATATACCTGGACAAAACAACTGAGCCTGGGCAGTTATCAGACAATCCTACTAACATACAGGCATCCCAGTTTTGTGGGTTTTTTTTCATTCTCTTTTTTTTGTTTTGTTTTGTTTTTGTTTTTTGTTTTTATTTGGGAGGGGGGAGGAATTAGAAAGCTAAACTGGAACATCTAAAGCGATAATTGACTAAGTGATCAATAGTGCAGAATTGAAGACATGTAATTTTAACTATAATCTACATAAACAAGTAGACATTTTAAATGATCCACAATGGAAGACAGCCAGAAGCCAGGTCACTGCCCACTGTCTTGCACTGGCCCAGGATTAAAACAGTTTCTCATGAAGCTGTTCGTTAATAAAATGTTTATAACAAACCTGTCCAAATACCCGCACCAGGACCTCCCACAACCACTGTCCCGTCCTGAAAATAGAAAAAAAAATACAATAAACATACATTTATTTTGATTATCATTTATCAGATAAATATATACATCCATTACTTTTTTTGCGTCATCAAAATATAATTCATTAAACAGGATATCAAAACAAACTTATGGATGACTGGAAAAGGAATGCATGCATGGTTACACAGGGTTGCCACTTTTTTGTTGTTGCAAACTTCAAGGGTTTTTCCAGGACTTTTCAAGGGTATTTAAGTCATTTTCAAGGATGAAAATAGTCGACAAAATTTCAGTTCCCCAATGAAATTTTCTGTGAAACAGTTCAATCATGAACCTTTGATTGTGGAACTATCCAATTCCAGGGTTTTTCAAGGACATTTTCATTTGTATTCAAAATTCAAGGTCTTTTTCAGGACCTTGCTAGGAAATTCAATGGTTTTTCCAGGTTTCAAGGATGCATGGCAACCCTGATGTTACAATATTTGTGCAAAAGTAATACACCGAATTTGAAATTTCATTCAATAGAAGCTAAAAAATGTTCTACAAAAGTGTGGCATATGAACCCATGGAATCAAGACTGTACTAGACTTTATAAAACATCCCCATCACAATTCCAGATGATAAAGAACTCTTTGCATTTATATTGAAAAAAATGCACATTGAATAATATGTTTGAATGTGCTATATTGTATGCATTTTTGCTATATTTTATGGGGTTTTTTTTTTTATGTAATTGTGTTGTTGTAGTTAACTTCATTGTTTGAATAAAATGTTTTAAAATTTTAGCAAATCATGCTTAAAATTTGGTCAGAGGGGAAAAAATTTATGTTTTCTGCAAGACTTCCAAAGTCTACCATGTCTACAGTTGTTGCTCCTGACCTCACATGTGATTTGGGGAAATCGGATCGTAATTACAGAGTGAATACAGTATTGATTTCCAGACTGAAAGATGAAAGACCATGATGCACCAGTAGATCGTTACAACTGGCAAATAAATTCATAATTAATGTCTCACTACATAATATTACCTTGTTGCAATCTCTAGTTTCTACTTGATTATGTTTATACATGGTGAACATTATGAGAGCTTATTTGTTCAACTAATTTTTGCAATAAACATAGCTTACAGAGTTAACATCTGCTGCGGTCCCTGCCTGACAGAACGATGTCCCCTCGTGCTCCCTTCCGTCAACATTACAGGGCATCACATTCCTATTAAACGTCAGACTCTGTCTCAGGGCCGTACATTTCCCTATACCACTGTAGTCTATGCTAAATCTGTGAGCACACACCTGAAAAAAAGTGTAGGTCACTATACTAAGTCTGTGAGCACATACCTGAAAAAAATGTAGGTCACTATAAACTAAATCTGTGAGCACACACCTGAAAAATGTAGGTCACTATACTAAATCTGTGAGGACACACCTGAAAAAATGAAGGTCACTATAAACTAAATCTGTGAGGACACACCTGAAAAAATGTAAGTCACTATACTAAATCTGTGAGCGCACACCTGAAAAAAATGTAGGTCACTATAAACTAAATCTGTGAGGACACACCTGAAAAAATGTAAGTCACTATACTAAATCTGTGAGCGCACACCTGAAAAAAATGTAGGTCACTATAAACTAAATCTGTGAGGACACACCTGAAAAAATGTAAGTCACTATACTAAATCTGTGAGCGCACACCTGAAAAAAATGAAGGTCAGTAGTCTGTATGAGACAAGCTAAAATAGTGGGTACTTAATTCAATACTTGGTTAAAGAGAGAGAGATATGAGTGCTTTAATTTTTGATTATCAGTTTTTTAAAAATCAACAAATGTGGCCACTAAAAGTATGTCTCGCCTGCCCGCACCTGATCACTAATATCAACTACCTGAGCTTTCATTTCCTGATATAAACACTTAAGTGTCTGTATACCCAATAGCAGATGCCTAGCTATTATACTATTCAAGCTACAAGTACAATGTATAACAAAAAGTTTTCTGTCTGAAAAAAAGACCTAAGTTCATAGTCACTGGAGCGTAAAAATGGGGTCATGGTCACATGACATGGTGACAGGTGAGATGTCCATAACCACAACTGTCTGTATACCCAATATCAGATGCCTAGCTATTATAATTTTCCAGCAATTCATTGTCCACAAAAGTCTTACAAAAAAGTTTTTTGGCCTGAAAAAGACCTAAGTTCACAGAGTCACTGGAGCGTGAAAATGGGGTCAGTATCACATTGCATGGTGACAGTTGCGTAAACCATAACCTAAAGTGTCTGTATACCAAATATCAGATGCCTAGCTAATATACTTTTCCAGCAATTCATCGTCCACAAAAGTCTTACAAAAAAGTTTTTTTGGCCTGAAAAAGACCTAAGTTCATGGTCAGTGGAGCGTAATAATGGGGTCATGGTCACATGGCATGGTGACAGGTGAGATGTCCATAACGGCAACTGTCTGTATACCCAATATCAGATGCCTAGCTATTATAATTTTCCAGCAATTCATTGTCCACAAAAGTCTTACAAAAAAGTTTTTTGGCCTGAAAAAGACCTAAGTTCACAGAGTCACTGGAGCGTGAAAATGGGGTCAGTATCACATGGCATGGTGACAGTTGTGTAGACCATAACCTAAAGTGTCTGTATACCTAATATCAGATGCCTAACTTATATTCTTTTCCAGCAATTCATTGTCCACAAAAGTCTTACAAAAAAGTTTTTTGGCCTGAAAAAGACCGAAGTTCACAGAGTCACTGGAGCGTGAAAATGGGGTCAGGATCACATGGTAGAAAGTAATACCTATGTCTAGCCTTCCACGACTATTCGTCGCAGGCCAGACCAAAAAATGAAAAAAATAAATGGCCAGATGTCGTTCAACAGGAAGTAGTTGAGTAACCTGTAATAGAATCCGACGTTATTGCATCACATGCTGATATTGTATATCAAATATCAATAGCTTACGATTTATAAGTAGTTGCCCCGGAGTAAACTTTTTCCCCAAAAAATTTTCCTTGCTCCAGCCAGTCACCATTCTAAAACCTAGATTTTTCACTTCATGAAATCAGGCCACAAATGGAATAAATCTCATAAACATCAACATCAAACAGTCAGGGGACTGACACATTCAAGTCAGAAATCATTTGACTTAATAAAGTCAAAAAGTTTAGACTTGTAGCAGTCATTTCGTAGAAATGACACATTTAAGTCAGAAAAGTTCAGACCTGTTAAAGTCAAAAAGTTTTGATGCAACATGTTAAAAAAAATCCTTTAATTTTAATATGATCAGTATTCTCAATAGTCTTCTACTCTCACCTTTTTAAAATAATATTTTGTTTCCTTGGTCATTGTTGGTATTGATGAAACTTGTTCATTAGAAAGTAAGTAATATTTTTCAAATTAAATTATGGTGTCCGATTTTCTAGAGAGTAGAGATTATTTTTCTATTCTATGTGCATGAAAATACTATTCATTCCAGGTGAAAATGTTTTGGCGCTTGACCTGATTGGCTGGGCGTGTGGCATTTCATGCATGTAAATTATTTGACTTCAAGAAGTCAGAAAATGTTTTATACATATTTATCATGTTTATTTTTATAGTAATAAATACCTTACCATCACAAATTTAGATAACAGGTACTAGCAGCTTCATGAACCGGAAACCAGACAAAGAAAACTGATGACCTCTAGCTTGACCGGAAATACCAGACACTAATCCCACAACTTCATCTTTTTTCCGGTTTTCGTTCTGGCAGCACGTGAAACCATGAAGAGGAAAAATTTCTTCGAGAAACTAGACTATTTAATAAGCATATCCTTTTATTAATTCAATAATTTTGTTTAATAAGAAAAATCACAGCAGGTAATATCTAATAACATTGTAAAACCCTAAAAATACAAGGTCTCAATGCCAATTAACGGTGAGTTGTTGAGTGACCTTCCTTGCACAACCAAGTTTCTTTTGGTATGGGCCTCGGGGAGTTAGATAGAAATCTGTCTTCTTTTATATTTATACCTAAGAAGACTTTGCTAGTCAGGAGCCTTTTGTAGGTTCCAGCCTTTTTTTCTTGTCTGTACATCCCCTTAGGTTCCCCCAGGGTGTTTTTATTAGACACATTGCCCTTGTGTTCAGTAGACCAGTTCAAGCAACATTTGTTTCTATTTGAACTGGGTTAAATACTTCTTTTGTCAGTCACCTGAATTAAATTTACTCTATGCCTGTCTGGTGGCCTATTTTTCTTTTCTCCTTTTCAACCTACTCTTTTGGATAATTCCTTTTTCATGGCTGAGTTCTTTTATCAGCTGTGTCTCCTTTTCAGGCCACTTTGATGACCTTAGGAAGAAGGTTTTTTAATGACTTTCAAGTTGATTGTTGGCTGTTCCAGTACAGGTAGGTTGATACATGTAGTTCAGCACATGGGATGACCACAGCATTAGGCTATGGTTGTAACTGTACTGCTATCCCTCGGTTTGTTTTTGTACCGATTTTTTACAATCATCATGAACATGATGAATCATTTTCTCATCTATTTTAAGAGAAAAGAGTTGGGCGAAGATCTGTTTTCTTTAGCTCTTAGGAGAAAGGGAGATAATTTTTCAGAAGTTGTTTAATTAACTTCATTTTATTCTTCCTTTTCTGAGTTTTTTATTTAGTGAGTCAGAAATAAGAGGAGAGGATGTAGATCCATTTCCATTTTCTGATGCACTTCTTTTGAGGTAAAGTGTTGTGCCAAGAGTTGAAGTTTCTGTCACTTCTTAGGCACCTTAACCCCATTCTCACTCAGGTTTCTTCTCAGTTCCTGTCCTGTTCAGGCTAAGTTAAGGATGTTCCTTAAGGGTACTAATCCTTTTCTGATTCGGGGCATTAGGCAACTGTATTCTGGTTTTATGAGAATTTTGGTAATTTTCATTTCACCAAATCTCCAGCTAACGTTTGGACATTTTTTGCAGATTCTTGAATTTTTAGATTCAGGAATCTTTCCTTTACAAGGTTTTCCTACATGTACTTGTGCGTTGTTGTGCATGTTGTAGGAAATCTTTTACTTCATTCTGTGCCAAGAAGTTTGCTCAGGGTCTTCAGATTTCAGTCCCTAACCTTTTTGTCTTAATCAGAATTCTATGTAAGATATTATTCTAATGTTTAAGGCACCTCATTAAAGTTTTTTTTTTTCTTGGCAGTTGTTTGTCTTTTTGTGAGGAGTTTGTCTATTTTAAGTCTTATCTACTACTATGTAGGTAGCCTTGACTTTAGATGAAGACAGTCCTTTTGTTCAGAGATGTTTATTCTTTGTCTAAGTGACATGAGTTTCCAGACAATATTCTTTGTCTGAGTCTCTTTTAGTTGTTTATTTCCTCTCCTCTTTTTTGCCAAAAAAAAGTAGTTTGGTGTGTTCTTTGTGTCTCTTATTTGGTACATGTATACAGTACTTTCAGAAGAGATACATGTAAGTTCTACACTTCAGATGAGCACATGAATTTGATTGTATAGAAATGGTTTTCAGAGGTTAGTCGCCACTATTTCTTCTCCTTCCGTTCTGGCTTCTACTCAGCTTTTTTCTTCTGGTCCTATACTAAAGAACCAAGGTTCTTTATCAGGTCAGAGCTGGGTTTTTAGTCAGTAAACTTCTAACAGGAAGTGTTTTAGCTGAACAGTGCTTATAGAAAATAAGTGATGTTTTGTTTTCTCAGTCTCACTGTTTCTACCCATGGGCCTAGAGGAGAATTTTCCTGCTTTTCGACCTCTAGTTTCATTAGGGGTAAGACTATCCTTTTGTCTGATCTATGGTAGTTTATTACCTCCGACAAATGGTTTCTTTCTTTATTACAGGAGAGTTTATAAAGGTACTCTTTCAGGAGTTATCTTTTCTAGCTCTCTTAGATTATTTTGTATGCTGTTTTCATTATCAGTTTTTTCTGATACCATTCCTTTCTGGACTTACCCATGTTAAGGAAAGTTCTTTTTCTACACTGGAAGGCATACACTGGCTCATTCTTTTCTCTTTTCGCCTGATTTACCAGATAGGTTTTCTAATTTCTGGTCATAGTGAAATTTTTGTTAGAGAAATTTGTCAATAGAGTTTTCCTGCTTTTTATTCCTCTGGATGAGAAAGTTCAGTCTCTTCTATGTTGAATAAACAGCTCCTCATGAGTATCATTTGTTCTATCTGGTCCTTTTTCCTTTGATAGGATTATTGATCTCTCTTGTCTATGTTGTACCATTGGCCTGGGGTTTTCTTCGCCTTTTCCAATGATACTTCATTTCTTTTAGCCTACAGCCTCTCGACTTTTAACTATTTTCCTTTTTATACTGGTGGCTCTTAGAGGTTTAACCTTTTTTATAGGTAAGTACCATAGTCTCTTCTTTTACAGATTGAAGAGATGTTCTTGAAGGCAATATAGTTTGGGCTAGTGCTTCTCATCTGCAGAGTCATACCTTGTTTCAGGTATGACAACAGTTCCTTTGCCTTTGAATCATTAAGTGATTTTTGATTCAAGGTATAAGTCTTCTGATTGCGTCTGAAAACACTTCTTTTCTGGCGAATCCTCTATTTAATGTAGACTTTTTCTTTCCTTTATCTTTTTGCCCTAGAGATTCTTGCTTTTGGGCATTTGGTCAAGGAGTTCCTGTTCCTGTTTCCTTCAGACTTTTCTCAGGAAATCAGTATACGTAGCGAACTTTTCTGATACAACTTTAATCTCTTATTTCAGTGAGATGGAGTTGCCTTAGTAAGTTTTTTGGGTCGATAGTCCTGATTTGGATGTCTCACCAGTTTGCCACCAGTCTGAACCTCTTACTGGAGACCTTGTTTCTCTGGTCCCGGTTCAGAAACCTTTTGAACAGTTACTCTGAGCATTATGTTGTAGAAATGTTCAGTTTTTCTGCTCTCCACTTATTCTCGTAGTGTTGTCATGGCCAAGACAGTCATTTCTTCTGAGAAGAGATGTTCTTGCTCTTTTTTGGGAAGATCACTGCTTCAGGGGTTAGAGGAACCTCCTCGGCACTTTTATGTGCTGTTCTGGGATCTCTTGAAGAAGATTTCTCTTAACCAGCAATCAGTTTCCACATTATTGTGAAATCTGTCAGGACATCCTACTGGATATGTCTTTGATTTCTAGTGGTCATTTTCTCTTCTCGATTTGTGTTAGGCATCAGCACATTTGTATGCTGTTTTAGGAACTCTTGAAGAAGAGGTTTTCTTAAACAGCAACCATTTACCACATTCTTGTGAAATCAGTCAAGACATCATGCTGGACTTGTTGTTGATTTCTTAGTGGTCAATATTCTCTTCTTGATGTGTGTCAATTTCTGCACATTTATGTGCTGTATGGGGATCCCTTGAAGAGGGTTTCTTTTAAACAGCAAATAGTTACCACTTTTAATATTGTGAAATCAGTCAAGACATCCTACTATATTTGTCTTTGATTTCTTGTAGTCAATCTTTTCTTATTGATGTATGTCAATGTTTGATTGACTCAAAGTCTGCTGAGCAATTGGAGGTTGTCTTTGTTTTTGTATAGAAAGATATTTCTCCAACTATGAGGATTTAAAGGTCAGCTTAAGCGTGTTCTTTTTATTTCCTTAGAGGCTTGGACTTACAGCAAGATGAGTTTTTTATCTTTGCTTTCTATTCTTTCCTTTCTATTGGTTTTCCCAAGCGAAGACAGCTTCTTTCTTGGGATTTACTGGTAGGTTTTTTCATTAAGGGCTTTAATTTGCTCCTTACATTTCTTCTGAGAGTATCACTTTCTTCTGGTCTAAGCCACTAGTCGCAGAAGAAGTGAACCGCATGCTCTCTCTATCTTCTTTTTTCTGCTGATAAATTCTCTTATCAGCTACCATTTACCGATCATGCCTTTTTAGCAATATCGGCTTTGTGATTTAAAGGTTCTGGTCTTTTGTTTTACCAGCCTTTCCAGATCAGTTTTCTTAGAGAAGGTGTCCTGTTTTGTATTCTGGAGGCCTTTTTTAGAAGGACTTCCAGCATTAGGACATTAGTTTCTTCCAGATTAATTGTTCCTTTTGTAACATGGATCAGGAAGAATTTCTGAAATTCCATTTCTATTTGGATTTGCATTACTGTTGTGTGAGCCTATTAATCAGTAGGGGTTGTTTTTCACTCCAAGATTTAGTGTCTTTTTTGTTTTCTGGAGGTCTAGTTTTTAGTAAAACTTATTACTCCAGTTTTTTAGGCACTAGGCTCCTACAGTTTGTTTTGATCCTTTTTTAGAAGGTTCAGGAAGTTTATCTGCAAAGTCCATTTTTAGTTGGATTTGTAAATTGGTAGCCTATAAATCAGTAGGGGTTGTTTCTTCCCCAAGATTCAATTAGGCACATAATGTTTGGCTTTCGCCTTTTCTTGCGCATTTTTTATTTTTTGGCCTCTTTTTGAGAAATTCTCTAGCAGGTTTCTTGAGGTCTGAAAATGCTACTGTTTACTGTATCATTCTGATAACCTCTATGCTTAGGGACCTCTAGTTTCTGTGCTAAAGTTATTTTTCCTCCTATGGTTTCTTGGTAGACTATAGGGGATTCAGCGCTTCGTCACATTCTGTTATCTAAATTTGTGATGGTAAGGTATTTATTACTATAAAAATATAAATTTTAGAATTAAATTTAAGTTTTGTTATATAAATACTTACCATCACAAATCGGAGGTCCCTCCCCCCTCCCCTTCATCCCCTTTTTAGTCTAGTCTGTGCTGGATTGAAAAAGATGAAGTTGTGGGATTAGTGTCTGGTATTTCCGGTCAAGCTAGAGGTCATCAGTTTTCTTTGTCTGGTTTCCGGTTCATGAAGCTGCTAGTACCTGTTATCTAAATTTGTGATGGTAAGTATTTATATAACAAAACTTAAATTTAATTCTAAAATTTATATATTACTGACTTGTCTAAGTCGGATGAAAAAGGAAGACAACTCTTTTTTGCACTATAAATGACTCGTATATGTCAGAAAAGAATTGACTTGCTAATGTCAGTCCCCTGACTCAAAAAGATTCCCCAAATTTACCATATGATCAAAATGTAAACATAATATAATGTAATTCAGGGGTCTATGCAAATAGTCTGTGTAAATTCAATATTCATCTAAAGCAGCAATGTCAATAAAAGAGTTAATTTGTTTTGCTGAATAAGCAAATTTGGGTTCAGTAACCACTGTTCAATAGTATTTGATCCAAGCATTTAAGCCTGCAGATCAAATTTGATTATATTTAATTCTATAGCTAGTATACATGTACATCATAATGTCAATTTCATTTAGCCTCTTTGTATACCCCCTGCTTTATATAATAAATGGACTCTACATGCTCTATAATATGTATTTTTTGAGGATATCTCCCTAGAATTATCATAGGTATGAAGTTTCTATATTTATTGAACTTCTCCCGTGGCCATTCTAAAAATACCCAACAAGCAGAAAAGGAAACTTTTTACTTTTAAGATATGTAGACAAACAAGGTTCAATGTTGTTCCTCCAAATTTTGTTTGTGTATAATACATGTATTTGTTCCTCCACAGTTTGTTTGTGTATAATACATGGATTTGTTCCTCCAAAGTTTGTTTGTATATAATACATGTATTTGTTCCTCCACAGTTTGTTTGTGTATAATACATGTATTTGTTCCTCCAAAGTTTGTTTGTGTATAATACATGTATAATTGTTCAACCAAAGTTTGTGTGTGTATAATACATCTGTTCTTCCAATTAAAGTTTGTTTGTGTGTGTATAATACATGTATTTGTTTCTCCAAAGTTTCTTTGTGCGTGTATAATACATGTATTTGTTCAACCAAAGTTTGTTTGTGTATAATACATATGTTCCTCCAATTAATGTTTGTTTGTGTCTGTATAATACATGTACATATCAATAAGCAATTACCACAACATGGCCACCTTTACCACTAGATCTAACCACCGATCCAAACCACTGGTCAGTTCTATTTCCTGTTATAGCCGTAACATCATCTGAAAAATATTGTAAAAGTTTGTTAAAAGTACAATCAAATAAACCTTAGCCAGGAATCTTTTACAAAGCTTCTGTTTGTACTTTTCTTTTTGATATTTTCTGTTTCTTGTTCGATTTAACTATGGACTTTCGAATGTAGCGTAAAGGTAAGCGTGCAAAAACAACAATGAAAATTTACGTTGTCATGATCGTGCAAACATCAAATCTGATTGGATATTAACAAATGGTCTGACTGATGTTGCAAGCAGCTTCCATCTGATTGGGTTTTCCTACTGTGACGATTTGCAGTTTTTGTTGACAATGGCTTGTTCATGACAACATAAATTTTCATTGTTGTGTTTGAACACTTCACGGGTTGTTAGGGGACTACCTTTGACTCTTTCAGGACTGGATTTGAATAATAGGCTTTTTTTTAACCTTGGGCCAATTGCAGAACTGCATGCAGTGCTTAATGGCTTCGTTGAAGGCTGATGACTGTTCTCCTTTGCGGTTTTTTCTAAATCACTGTTTGTTATGTGACATGTTGCGTACACTTATTCCACATCTCATTATTTTCTATTGTTTTGTTACAGATTTGGGAATTAAGTGGTTTGTTTATCATGCACATGTATATTAACAAACACTGAGGTAATAAATATATAGATGGGAATCTGTTTGAGGAAGTACATGTACACGAAGAACAGGAAATTGTTGCGATAACATTTCATTGCATTGGATTCAAATAGGAAAAAGGAAACAGCATTTACACGATTTAGGAAAAGGAAAATAAAGATGAATTAAACATATTTATAAATAAATGAAGAAATGGGGTCAATTGAGGATATATATTAGTGATCAATACATGTTAAAAAAATTCAAAGTGTAATTGAAAAGGCAGCAACATTGTACCTACAATATCTGGGACATTACATGCATTTCATGTTCTAAATCCATCCCATGTACCCCTAAAAGTTGCTAAAAGAGGCCCTTCTAAAAATTATTAATACTCATCATAAATTTAATTAATTTAGGACTTTGAAATTCAACTTGACATTCATTTAATAATTATAAATTCTATTCAAATTAGGGTTTTCACTTGAAGGGTTTTTAAGGCATCTCTAAATGATATCTGATTGCTTCAAAACTTTTTTACCATAGAATATTTTTTCTTGTTAAGGCTGGGAAATATTGCTGATGTTTGGGTTATAAATGTCAATTGGTGAATTTTCCATATTATTCAATACACTCATTCATCACATCTCAGTTCTAATTCCTGACTCACTAAGTGGTCCAACGATCAATACAAATAGCATAAACTTCAAAAAAAGAACAATATCCCTCTCTACAGGGACAGATCTACATATTTTATGTATTATTCAGAGTTTGAAATAGTACAAGGCTGTATTAGAAACTTCTACTCTAGGGCATGACTTATTATCAGAATTCTACATCAAACCCTAGCAAGGCTTGCATGGTTTTTTTTTTTTTTTCAGTTCACTTCCTGATTGTTGATTTCCTATTGACCAAATATATACATGCACATTATCAAATGATATATATCATGACTGTATGGTACATGAAGTGTACGATGTGTTACCATTTTTCCCATCGAGAATAAGTGTTACTCATTATTTCAACCTTTTACATGTTTTAATCATTAAAAGTTTGTGAATTGCCAAAAAAGGAAATGCTCTTTTCTAAATTTTCTTTTAACATGTTTGAAGTTTGGAGATTAGGACCTAAAAAACAATCCTTTGGACAAGAAAAAAATCAGAAAAATCAATTAAATGTTTTCTAGATAACTACAAAATGACTATCTGATTTGGCTCTCTGTTACTAATCAGACAAAACCCATTTAAGTTGTCCAGTCAATTTTATAATGTTATCTCCTGCCAACAATCCATGTAATTGCAATATAAATCTGATCAATAGAAATTAATTCACAACAGGCTTAGCATCTAATCTCTAGGATATCATGGATACCAAAATCTATCAAGTCATATGAAAGAAATAAAATATACTGTATGAAATAACATAGAAAAAACATGCTGTTGTGGAATGTCTGAGAAAAAGTGATTTAATATGACTTGTTTTTATGTTTGGAAACATTAAGCAAAAGAAGTAAGGACTGAATTCCTCATAAAGTTATGTACAATGTTAACAACATTTTAGATGTGTGAATTTACGCTAAGTCCTGTAAAATAATTGAACAAGCTTGATGCTTATGTAAGTGTGGCCTTTGTAGCAGCCCCTATAAAGCCTCTTGTTATCAGACTCTACAAATTAAAGGTGTGTTTAACATGCATTGGGTATCGATCCCCTATACTCCAAACAACCATTTTTGTACCTTTTGAAGGATAGCATTGTTTCTTGAGACCATACTTGCAAATGGTGTCAAGCCAGGTCAAGAGAGAGTTTGAGTTTTGTGAGGTGTGTCATGTACAAATGTACACTTATTCCACATATCTCATTATTTTCTATTTGAATATTGGCCCATGAAATTTTCCCCTACCACTAGTAGCCTGACTCTCTTAATGCTTTTACATGAATCATGCAGGAACAATTGATCCCGATAGTAACATTAAGTAATCTTACCCGCCTCAGCCTGTAACTGGTAGTCACAGGTACTCTCACACCAGGAATTAAAGTTACATTTATATAATCCACCTATCTGGTTGCCATTTCTCACATACTTGGGAGCTCCTACTAATAGTCTGGAAAATAAAGAAAAGAGTCAATAGTACAGTGATGGGAAAAGATGGGGTACATGTTCTGGTGTTCTGGGGTTGGAACCGCCTCTCTCCCTTTTCCTTTGCAATGTTTGAGTAGATAACTGTGAAAAAATGGTCTGCCCCCTTTTCATCCACAGTGGACTGTAGGTTGAACCATAGACATATGGTTGAACCCTCTTTTAAAAAAATTCTGGAATGCCCTTGACATATTATACAACATGGAACTATGGGAGTGAGTTTTGATATAATGAAGTCTTTGCAGCAAGTCCTCCTTTATCTTTTCCATCTGACAAAATTTTACATGTGTATGAGACAACTGAGAATGACTAGCAGGTGCTTGGAGGCCGCTGATATCACCCTAAACCTGCTAAAACTGACAAGTTGTAAAAACACTTCATTCATCAGTGAAATACAATGTTATTAATGAGGCCTTAAGTGTGTTACAGTCTGTCGGAAATAATAACAAACAGCTGATTGTGATGATTTAGGAATTTCTATCATACAGGAGAACTACAATAACAAACAGCTCTATTACTTCTATCATTAGATGTAAATTAAATATTGTTTAATAATAATTTGCATATAGATATAAAATATGCATGATTGTATTAATTCCTGTAAATAATAATGATCTTACACAATGTACAAGAAAAGCTACATGTATATTCCTTACAATTTGCTTTACAATAATACAGAAAGTACATTTACTACTCTATAATTTCCCACTTATGTAACATTTTTATTTGAAACAAACAGCAAAACAAGGAAATGTATATCTCAGCACATATCTGTTCCACTGGCTTGCATAATATTTTTGCTGCAACTTACATGTGCACAGTGCTGCCAAGTTTTCATCACGAAAATATGTGAGATTTGGTAAAAAAAATCAAAGATCAAAGAAAAAATAACAAAGATCAAAGGAATTTCCCAACAAATTGAGATCAAAATGCGTGATTCTCACGCAAAATCCGTGAGACTTGACAGCACTGTGTGCATGTGTTGTTCTTGGTACAAAGTTTCATCAAGTTTTCAGAGAAATTAAACTTTAATGCTAATGTAAACCTTTGTAGTCAGTGACCTGATGTGGGATTGTAACAGACAGAAAGCAAATCTTTATGTCGATCCTGATCAAGCTTTCATTGACAAGCCAAAATTACATTAACTTTGATGTTCATTACAGGCGTTGATTCAGGCGGGGGGCGCCCCTCTTAGATTTGAAAAAAAAAATTGTCATATAATCTGAATCTTTTGATTTTTTCTTAATAAATTTAAGTGCACCCCCTCTAACATCGAATCCTAGATCCGTACCTGCATAATATGTGAAAAGAGTTTAGTCAATTAACGGGGTCCATTATGTAACACAAATTCATTCTTTGTTTAGAATTTAAATCTATCCTATTTTCATTTGTATTCAAAGAATGTAAAATATTTGGCAATTAATTCAAAACAAATACGTCCTTATGTCACCTCCATAAAAGTGTGCTAGCTATCAACAATTTCAAGTGGAAAGGTAGTGATGCATCAAGTACTTCACTTAAGATATGACAAATGATCTTAATCTACAAGCAAAATTGTACAAATTGTCTTACAAAAATACTTGTGGTATGAAGAGGTGTATTATTGTTTTTGTCTGTATACCAGTAATACACTCCTCCATTCATGATTTATAAGAAAGCTAGTAAATATGTTGAAGTACTGGTAAACTATTACAAAACCAGAGTTGGAATAATAACCTGACTGCCAGCCCGAGAAGGGCAACTTTTTGGTAGGGCTGACTGAAATTCATGAAAATTTGACTGCCAATATTGAGAAAACTGGTGGAATTTCAATTCAGGGCTGGTTACTTTTTCAGTGAATTTTCTACCTGACATAACACATCAATACTGTCCAGCATAAAGGTACTTGCTAAGAATATGACACTATTTCTTTTTTGGTGCCCAGTTGGATATAGGCCCATTAAATATTCTTACCATGTATGAACATTACAGTTTTAGGGGTTGATAGGTCCTAGTCATGACATATAAGTATTGGATAATCCTACATGTGTTAAACCTGTATGTGTATACAGATATGTATGAAGTTACATTTGTAACTCCCTAAATTCAGTTAAAGTAGTGTTAATCACTCCTTCAACATTAGGATTTTTACTGCCATACCACCATAGACTATACATATTCAGAATTTCAGACCAACTGTTTAAATAAGACCAGAGATAACTGTTGCATTAATATTCATAAAATCTCCTATTAAATACCATCAAGATATCGATGTCCTGGTATGGCTTAGAAAGAAAGTAAACACTTGGCAATGTCAGTGACCCGACCTAGTACAAATCTCAAGATATCTTTAAATTAAACCACCAAAACATGTTTTATTTCTATTCATGCTGAGGTTGACAATTCTGTAGGATACAAAATCTACCTTGTTAATTTATAGTTTCTTGTAAATCAAAATCTACATACTCCCTTGTAATCTTTAGCAAACTTGAGATGAATTCAAAAATAAATACATTTAGTACAAGCCTAATGCTTTAGGAGGCGGAGAACTTTAAATGTTTGAAAGTTTGAACAGTCCAGACTTTTTTTTACTTGTACTTTATACTGTACAATAACATAGACATGAATAATTTTCATATCTTTAAAAGAGTTTTTTTTTCTAATTTGAAGGCCATGCTTGGTCTACATAATTTAAAACTACAGTCCCTAATTAGTCATGTGCAATTTGTCAAATACTTAAACATTACCCTGCATGCAATGTTAAGATGAACAAGTTTGACCCTGCTTTACACCTTTCCTTTGTATGTCTGTAACTCCAGGGGTTAAGTCTAGTTATCTTAGTTCATAATTTATTCAGGAAATAGAAAGGTGTAATTGTATGCTATTAACTTTGCATTCACTTTGTTAATCAACCATTAACATAATGTAACTGATAATGGGTTTCATTTACATACAATGGGACAAACTATTTAAGGCCAAGCATTTAAATAAAAAGCTACGCCGAGCGCAGCATGATACGACCGCAACAAGTTGAACCCTGTACGTTGGAGGCCCAATATGGATAGTCAATTGCTTTTGTCACATGCAGCCCATGGTGGACTTACAGGGATTTTTGACACATGCATCCCATGGTGGACTTTAAAATGCATATTAAACACATATATATTTATAATAACATTTAATAGAAAAAAAATCTTAATTCTATATTAATTGACATTTTTGGCCCGTTGTAGTCATCTTTTGGCCTTTTTTTTTTTCTAAAATGGTATGGGTCACAAACCCAAAATGCAAGCTTCCTTGAGCATGTTGAGTGGATATAATCATCATATTAAAATTTCATAACAATTGGCTGGCCCACTACAACTTAATTTCTTGTGTAAAACCATTTGCCTTGACCAACTTTTAAAAAAGGTGTTTTTTGCCCCTTCTACCCCTAATTTCTCTAAAACAGAAAGAGATATTGCAAATCTGATTGAAAAATGCAGGCAGGGATTTTCACAAGCAATCGAATGAAAAAAAGATTTTGAAAATCGGACCACAAATAAAAAAGTTGCTTTTTGGGGCGTGGCCCATCTTTGGCCCCCTGTAGCAATGTAACAGTGCAATATTTATCAAAACTATTGACACATTTAGTTGACAGAATTTAATGAGGAGTACAATAAAAAAAGAATTTTCAAAATCGAATGAATAATAAACATTCTACAACAGTTTTGTCAATACACCCGTTTTAGCCCTTTTTGGACCTTTTTTTCTAAAACGGTAGGGCCAACCAACCCCAAATACATTTGGAAGCTTTCTTAAGTGTATATAATCATCATATTAAAACTTTATAACAATTGGCAGACCCACTACAATAAATTCCTTGTGTAAAACTATTTGCCTTAACCAACTTTTATAAATGGCATTTTTGGCCCCTTCGACCCCTAATTTCTCAAAAACGGTAAGAGATATTGCAAATCTGATTGAAAAACGCAGTCAGGGATTTTCACAAAGATTCCAATAAAAAAAAGATTTTGAAAATCGGACCAAAAATAAAAAAGTTGATTTTTTGGGCGTGGCCTGTTTTTGGCCCCCCGTAGCAATGTAACGGTGCAGTATACATTTTTGTACATCAAAACCATTGACACATTTAGTTGACAGAATTTAATGAGGAGTTAAAAAAAAAAAAGAATTTTCAAAATCGAACGAATAATAAACATTCTACCACAGTTTTGTCAATACACCCATTTTAGCCCCTTTTGGTCCTTTTTTCTAAAACGGTAGGGGCCAGAAACCCCAAATGCAATACCAACCTTCCTTTAGTGGTTATAAACATCATATCCAAATTTTATAACAATCGGCCAACATTTACTCAAGTTATCGCACGGAAACCAAATGTCCCCAGACGACAACGACATCGCCATAACATTATACGATCGCAAAAATTTTGCGGTCGTATAAAAACTTCCCTAGCAGGACTTGTGTTTTTTTTTTTTGTCTCTGTCTATTGTCATTAATACAGGGTTCTGACATGTTTTAATTTGTAAAGAATAAAAATCATAATTTTCTGGGCTCCTGCTATCCAAACTAGATCATATTCTGTATAGTTCATCAATTTAAACACACATTGAAACATAATGTAGCATATTTTCATATTTCCATATTAGGAGCCCACAAAGAGCAAAGGAGGATACAAATGTACATGTAAGAGGAAAGAACATGATTTAAAGACATACATGTAAAGAGACAATAAACAATTGACTTGTAGTAATAAAATTCACATGTACCTTAAATTTCATAAAATAAAAAAAAAATCTGTCAAAGTCAAAAATGGCTGGATTTCGTTAAACAGGAAGTAGGTGAGCGACAGACCTAAAATCAAATCCCAAGTTATGGGACCCCACCCTGATGCTGTATACCAAATATCAAGTGGCTGTGATTAGTAGTTGCTGAGAAAACTGTTACGAGAATTTTTTCCCCGCCCGCACGCCATTCACCATTTTATAACCCGGATTTTTCACTCCGTGAAATCCGGCCCAAAATGTTATTCGTTTATCTGTGCTGAGACCCTGCAGGTCAATGTAAATGGATTCAGTGTCTATTTAAAGATCCTTCCTTACACACTAACTAGAACTACCAAGCTTGATACTGTGGTTTCATTATTATAAGTGGATAATCAATTTTTCGTTGTTTTCAAGGGTGTCTGTAAACCACGAAAATCAAACCGAGTGCTATTTTTACTTTGATTTCATTTATCATGTTTATGAACATGCGCAAACCACGCAGGGGTTCAAATTAACATTTGAGAACAAAAGGTCCAGGACTTTTTGAAGTTCTAGAATGAAAGTCAACCAGATGTTATTACAAAGTCCTCTATAATAGGTCTTGTAAATATACACAGGTCCAGGACTTTTGTTAATACAATTCCAAAGGTCCTGAGTCAAAAATAGGAGGTCCTTGACCTTTTGAACCATTGCCAGGGATTTAAAATCCAACAAAATATCTTTTTAGGTGAAACCATGAAAATTGATTCCTGACACGAATACATGTATATATCAATCCACAGTAATCATAATTTATTTTGAATTGACATGTCCTTTACACCTTGCTCAGTCAGTCTTCAACTTATAGATTTAACAGCACAAGCCAAAAGTGCTTGTTCATTTTTCCAACCAGCAGACCCTAAATAAATTTTACAAGTCCTACAAAATAAATATACTACATTTTTAAAAATACCAAAAGCCAGGCCGCCACTCAACAACACAAATTTTACAAGCCCCCAAAGCCTTTTAACATTCATGGCTGTAGGGCTGGTGGCCAATGTTTTGTACCTGAACCTTTACTATGCTTTAGAGGCATATAATGACTAAACAATGATAAAGCATTATTTAGATATTGATATCTTCAGAGCTATTAAATCCTCCATTAAATCTTCATTAATTGATTAACGTTATTGTCTTTCATGATATACTGTACATGTATTTTAATCTTTGTGAATAGCTAGAGGGATCAGGGTTCAAATTCTTATATTTACGGATTTGATTTCATATGATGTGACATATTTCAGTCTGCTAGACGCCCACTTTAATGAAGATACAAATTTAAATATCAATATAACCCCCCTATGGGATTATACCTTCTGTCAACGTCAATTCATATTCTATTCAATAAAATCATTTAAGCATTTAATGTAATAAGAAACGCAAGGTGAAAACATCTGGATAGAAGTTGACTATAAGAAAGATCATCTTTTAAAATATCATGGCCTTATATTAAAAGGCCAAAAGAAATGAATAGATTTTTTTTATAAATGATTCTGTGGCAGTTTGAAGAAAAGTACTTGAATGCATTGAAAAAATAGAATTCAACGTTCTCTGGTGATCTATACAATCATCAGTGATATCATGGTGATGCATCAAGAACTTTTTGCTCTTCAAAATAGCTAAAGGAACCTCTGCCTGACAAAAAAAGAGGGTCTTACATTGGTGTAGCTGGTTCTGCATCAATATTTTTTGTAATCTTTAAAGTATTTTTTACATGGAAAAATAAAACTGTAACATGAATTTGTAAATGGGGACCTTTTACACATGGAGATCTGCCTATACATGTAGCTACAAATGTATGGTCCTCTTTGGAAGTTTGTATCACCACTCATACCCGTAGCCAGAATTTTTCAACAGGGGGTTCGAAATGTGAAAAGGGGGGTTCGATTTCCCAAATTTTTCTGACTTTAATAGTGCTTAACCGATTTTTCACCTGATTTTTCCCTATTTTTATCAAATTTTTTGTCCAAGGGGGGGTTCGTCCGAACCCCTCCTGGCTACGGGTATGCCACTTAACTTTGTACATGTGATTTTATTATCTAAGTGTTTCCATCTGAAATTACCAAAATCCATACTTTCAATTTGCGTTATTATTGCATGTTGTCAACTGTATAATAACACTGTGACTACAATGAACATGTACATAAACATGTACCCGGTATCGTAGCCAAAATTTTTTTTAGGGGGGGGGGGGAGATTTTCACAATTTTCATCTTTTTTTCGGGGGGGGGGGGGGGGGGGGGTCATTTGAACCCCTCCCCAGGCTACAGGCATAATGTATTAGAAATAAGTTATTACACCAATTCTGGTATTCAGGCTAATCTACAAAATGCACTACGATCATGTTGATGCATTATTGCAAAAAGTACCATTTTCCCACCATATTGCTGATTGTGCCTGACGTAACAAAGGAATTGGTTAATCAGCATCAGATGGGGCTGCTGTGTCATTATCACAAATGTAGGAATTAATGTACAATATGTTACATTAAGATGATATGCAAAACTGTGAGATCTATGATACTGGCGATGAAATGATAAATTGTAAAAAATAAATACATGTACTACAAGTATGAGAAATTTGAATGCATTGAAAATAATAACATGTTTCGTTTATAACCAGAATGAACATTATATAGCGTACACTGTATCTACATGTAGTTTCTAGTTTAAATCATAAATCCAGAGATTGTTACACAGACATTAGTATAATCATGATAATAGAAAACTCATGCAAAGTGGATGTGACTAAAGTAAACCTTTAACGAAAAGTGCTTAAACTTCTTCTTTTTATATGGAAAAGTTAAATGACTTTCAAGTTGTTTTTTTGTCTTTGTCGGTTTTTATTAAACATGTTAAAACTAATTTTGTATAACTTGATTTTGATGTTAAAAACTTTTTTACATCAAAATCAAGTTATACAATATTAGTGAAGGTGATATCATAAGATAATACATGTAGTAGTTTAATTAATAATTAGTCATTATTAAATGTAAAAATTGTTTTATTTACCACAACTTACAAGTCCACTTAATAACATCTTAAAAAATTAACCACAAAAATGAGAATCCTGATTGTGGGTGAATAGACAACCATTACACGATCATTAAATGTAGTAACATGAAAATAATGGGCTGGTTACACTGATAAAGGCTGTTAAATGCCAAAGTAAATACACCTCTGACTCTGGTCAAACTTTATCTAAATGTCAACAAACATTTATCACATACATGTACATTATACACATGATACACATACATTGTATACTATCCATACAATGTTTGCTTGTAAATTGTTCTATAGGTACATATCTGTATATACTATTTATAATAAACTTAATATGAGAAAGACATTGCCTTAGAAGCTCACGTAGATAATTCCATTGAAAATTTCGAATAATGCCTAGGACGAGATAATTTGGGACGATGTATTACTATTTCCCGCAATTTTTCAGCATGCGCAGACATTTTCGAAAACTTCCGAAAATCGAATGTTTCCGGTGAGAACGATTTTTCTTCCATAGTATTATGAGTCTCGTGCAATTTGGCATACTTTCTACATTAGAGAGAATTTCCGGAGTGTAGCTAAACTAGCTATATGTGGTCTTATTGCTTGTATGGAGCAAGTTGAGTTTTTATGTCTTACCCTCACTCGGAAATTCAGGATCAAAAGTACATTGAACATGTTGAACAGTTTTTTAAAAGCTGAATATTTTTAGCAAAGATTTCAAATTTACCCCCAATAAGTAATAAAAATAGAATACAAAAATCACACCCTAGCACAGCTTAATTTAAAATTCAGGCAGCTGCTCCATTACATTCAATATTTAGGATTAATTATTCTTTTTTGGGGTACATGTACATGTAAATAATCATAAATGAATTACGACTTAATACTGTTGTACACAAAACAAAAAACATATAAATTCACAGGTTTTGGTACATTTTTTTCATACATGTACATGTGTATGCTCCAGAAGAGAGCAATGATGGTAGTTCTGTCATTATTTTAGTTGTACTAATAGCTGAATCTTCCTTTAATGTCTAGCTTAGCAGGCTTGTTTTCCCTGAACGCTGGAGTATAACGTTCCATGGGAATAAACTCCGTACATGGCAGAAGAAGAAAAACTTTCGACATCTTTTAAATTCTTTTTTTCTTTACAAATTTTGAATGCCATCAAGCGCACATGTGACCCACAAGAAAAGCTAGTTCAGCAAGCTAGTTAAAGTTTTTATTTTCAAATATACATGTATATTTAATTTGTTTTCATAACACAATTATACGCTCCCGAAGGGAACGCTAATGGTAGAAATGTCAATATTTTAGTTGTACTATGAGCTGAATTTTCCTTCAATGTCCGGTATAGCAAGCGCTTGTTTTCCCGAACTTTCAGCGTCTTTTTAGCGTTTTATCTTTGTAAATTTTAGACGTCATTAAACGCTCACTTAACCCACAAGAAAAGCTAGTTTGTTTTTATTTTCGAACCAAAAAAAAAATTAATTGAAACCTCGGGAGCGTAACAGGTTTTACCTGCCTCATATTATACCCCAAAAAATTACTTATAAGATATTGATACATTTTAACTTCAGGAGCTTCACAGGTTAAAACAGCCTCATATACATGTAATTTATTTATTAAAAAAAAATGTACCAAGCCTCTGTGACTCAATGACAATATTTTAGATCTTTAGAAGAAGAAAAAAAATTACCTCCTTGCTTTTTTCAAAATTTAAGTTGTTTTTGTTTTGTTTTTATTTATTGGCCAAAAAAACTCTGTAATTAGTTGAAATTAGATATATTTTTGATTATCACAATGACTTTTAAACTGTCATTTTTCAGGTGTGTTGAAAACAATGAATTATGGCCCTTGAATTTAATTTCTTTAAAAAACTTACACATTTTCAATGACATTGTTAAGTGAATCTGTAATTTGATGCTCAGCTAAAGAAAATCCAAAGTAACTTTTACCATCTCCTCTCCGTATGAAGGGTATTTTTGTGTCAATATTAAATCCAAGTACATAGGTAATTGTCAAAATTAACAACAGGCCACTTTTGTGACTAGCGGCCATTGTTTGTCAACTGTCCCAAAACCACCTGTCCCACGTGAAAATGCGAGACACCGGCGAACGAATTTCAACTTTTGCTTTCGATTTCAAATCATAAAATGACAATTCTGTCCCTTTTAATGCTTTGAATTAAAATATTTTGTCATCATGAATAAAATTGTTGTCTGAATCATTTTAAATCAATAAAATATGTTTAGATATGTTGTGAATCATTAACATCAAATGAACTATGTTAGAGCGTCGATGAGAAAAACAGTCAAAGGTGAAAAACGTCATTTCCGGAGGCGGGGCAAAGATCCATTTGTAAACAATGTAAAAATATTGTCAACAGGGAAAAATTGTAACTAGAATAAGAAATGCTGTCTTCTCTGGTGAAGCAACATCAAATAAAGCAGCAAGCCAGAAAAGAAAGACAAGGTCTCACGAATCAACTTAAAAAAAAACTTTCGAATAGATACTTAGGCTTTCAGTTTCACACCAAGTCACATGCATAACTAAAATTATGTACAATATTAACATTTTAAGCTCATCTCATCAGATGAATGAGTAAGGCATATGGCATTACATTATACCCTAAGTGTCTTCGTCGAGGTCCTTATTTAATGATAAATATTGAAATTTAGCCCATATTCCTGCATCTAATTATATATCTGAAAAAAACAGAAGCAGTAAGATTCCGAAGGTCCGTCGGACTGTCAAACATTTCGGTAAAAATTGGTGTGGTCTGGTTAAAGATTTAGATTATTTGCAATGGAATTATCCAAACTTTTGTTAAAAATAGGTTTTGGTCTGGTAAAATCAAAATAAACTTCGGAATCACTCAGAAGCACATGTTTTTATTTTCTAGGTTGTAATTACACATGTATTAGGCACAGGATACGGCTATGCTTTGTAATCATATAATGACAAACATATATATATATGATTTGTGATTGATATGCCCTAATGGGCCCTATGATTAGGAAATAAAGATTATTTATTTATTTATTTATGCCATATAATGGCAAAACCATAACAATAAGAAATTTTTATTGTTACGGCAAAGAGGAAAATTGGGAAAGGATGACATGACGGAGACCGAATCATCATGATCATTTATGACTGTAACAATAAGTTTTTCTTATCATTACGTACGGCAGTTACTATTATTCTGATGACAGCATAACAGTTTATATGATTTTTGATTAACAAGCAGGCAAAAATACAAATTTGATTCATAAAGTGAGCTGCATAAAATTATTTTGATAGTAAATGTATATGCCAGCTACACATTAGTGGTTTAACAGTTTTGTTTCAATCCAGCATATTTCTGGTAAAACAATTTAAGGCATCCATTACAGACGAAGGATGGGACAGTGTGAACATCAATGGAACAAACTTTGAAGTTTTTTCCTCAATTTCTTTCTTTGATGTAATACATTATTTTAAGCTCCAGATTTCGGTGGTAAAAAATTGCTGTATGCAACTGATTTTAATGTTTTCATCTAAAAGATTTGTTGGCAAGATAGATGCCCCGACTTAATGTTAACAACAAAACATTGTGTTCAACAAACTGTATGGAGAATGTTTTTCATTGTCAACTACCGATGAGATGAGAATGTTCTTTTATTATTTGGATAATTATAAATTATCTTATGTTCCGTCAGCCTCTAATGCATATCATCCATAAATAATTTGCCATAATAATAAGAAAATTCTTATTATTACAGTCATAAATAAATGGGTCTTGGTTCCGTCATCTGTTTCCAGTTTTCCCCTTTCCCCTAACAATAAGAATTTCTTATTGTTACTGTTTTGCCATAATCATACATGTATCCAGTGCTAGTTATTGAGCGCCACATCAACCATATTTACATATATCATACATTTAACAGGCTAAGGTGATGCTGGCTTTAACTTACTTTTTCTTCGCATAGATGACCTTTTAAAGAAGAATGATTTTAAATTTCATTCCTGCTCAAAGACAACTATAAAATGAAATGAGATAGGACGAGATGAGCTGTGTGTATAAAATTGATTGATTACCTATGAATTGAACTTTTACAATTATTAAGAGTAACAACTTCGAGTGTATGAAATGTTACATGTTTATATTTAACTTGTACTTTTTCACCGATTTCAGAAAAGAAGAAGAAAGATGCCATTGTAGCTGCTACAGCTTTAACTCATGCTTTGGTCGATCATTTAAATGGAGGGTAATTTTAATATATTACAACCCGTCCGATTTAACTATGGACTTTCGATTGAAGCTTGCAAACACAACAATGAAACTTTACGTCGTCATGAACAAGCCAACTGGTAACAAAAACCGCAAATTGTCACAGAAAGAAAAACCTAAGTCAGCCAGACTGTTCATCAATATCCAATCAGATTTAATGTTTGCACAACCCATTCATTCAATCAATGTATTTTTATGTAATTAAATGTAACGATTTGTGGTTTTTGTTAACAATTGGCTTTGTTCATGACAACATAAATTTTCGTTGTTGTGTTCATGACAAGCAGCATTTTTAGATAATTTTTGTAGGAGTTAGGGGACTTTGACCATAAAAACGACTCTATTTTTTTCCAAAACAGACCTTGTAAGTGCTCTCATCCCTACAAATGCTGACAGATTTTCATGAAATTTATACCAAATGTTTATATCATTAGTTCCTTGGTCAAGTTGAAAATCAGCATTATTTGATAATTTTTGTAGGAGTTATAGGACTTTGACCATAAAAATGACTTTGATTTTTGCAAAACAGACCTTGAAAGCGCTCTCATCCCTACAGATGCTGACAGATTTTCATGAAATTTGTACCAAATGTTTATATCACTAATACCTTGGTCAAGTTAAAAAATCAGCTGTGTTCGATAATGTTTGCTTCACCGGCGGGGGACCCTGGAATTCCATTCTTGTAACTCCTAAAAATTAACTTATAGAAGTAAAAATCTGTTTACTTGTATAAGAGGGATTTCTGACTGTTTGACAGAATACTGTAAACCAATTTATTTTCGCGACTACAATATTTCGCAATTTAGTGTCATAGAGCTAAATCACGGCTTTTTATTTTTGTGATTGGTCGTAAAAGCAATTAAATAACTATGATCATGATTTAATTTGCAACGATTTATTTTTGCGAATTTCTGTTCCTCATCAAATCCATGAATGTAAATCGCTCACAAAAAAATGTTGGTTTACAGACATTTCAATGAATTTTATTCAGATAAGTTCGCATACCTCATACATAAATTAACATAGCCTATCCGTTTTTCATTAATACTTATTTTAGTATTTAATGGATTATACATGTATTTATGTTACAGAGTAGCCCAGGCTTATATCAACCAGAAGAAACTTGACACAGAAACTAAAATACTACAGGCTAATGCTGCACAGTTTTCTAAACAGACTTTACAGTGGTTAAAATTAGTAGAAGATTTTAATACAGCCCAAAAGGTAATCCATACCCAGTTATTGTAATGTTACCTGTATTTGTTTGCAACAAAAACCAATTCTTTTAATGCAGTTTAGTTCATGCCTGAATGGTTTAGTTTTTAAACAAAGTTAGGTTCTCTATGCTGTATATATTAGTAGAGTGACGGAATGTCAATTTTGAAAAAATTAAAAGACCTATCTGTCACATGGATTTTGAAAAGCTGTTTGATAAGCAAAATTATTCTTCTTTGTCGTCACCAAAATATCTGGTGCCATCCTGTCAAAAATAAAAAAATAAAACTTACCTGGCTTGACTATTTTTTACTACAAGTGGAAATAATCTAATTTCAGAAATTCATTTCCATGTTCATTTTAGTCACAGTCTTTTATTAATTTCCCCATAGAATTCTATGGATGGCAAATTGTTCAAAATATACTAACCGGTTATTCATAAGATCTTCCGACTGATAAAGCGGTTAACCTGATAATACATGTAACTACAAAAATGTAAAGGTGTTGAGTCAAAAAGAATTGTGAAAAAAACAATGTGAGATTGTTACTAAGCCCTCCCGTTGATGCAAGAAAAAAATTTATAATTCTCATTTATCAAATTTCTTTGTAATACAGATTATTTATAAAGTCCATGTAATTGAGTTTTAAATGTATAATGAAAATTAAAGTTTTCTTCTAATTTTTAATGATTAATTGATTCAATTGTTTAAATAAACCATTTATTAGACGTTTCGGCCTCAGGCCTTCATCAGTATCACAATATATTTTCCTTCTACATTTTGATTGTCTTCTCTTCAGATTGTATTTAACCCAATGTCATTGATACCATTATGACGTCATAAGTATAATGGAGTGACGTCATAAACAGTTTCTCCTTGGATTCCACTGTATTATCACTCTGCCTTGATGTTAGCCCCAAAAGGTTTTAAAGTGTTCAGATTCTCTATCCATTTTGACTCCATGAACTTCCTGTATGTTGCTGAAATATCATAGACTTGTTCCAGTACTTGTACAGATATATCCTTTACTCCATTATGTCCCTCACTATTAAAATGTTCTGATACTGCCTTTGGTCTTTTAAGGCGAATATCGGCTAGATGTTCCTTGGTTCTCTCTTTTAAAGTTCTTTCTGTTTCCCCTACATATACATAACGTTTACATGTTTCACAGTGGAGTCCATAGATCAGGTTAACTAACTGACATCCATGTACATTTTGTTTGATGTTAATTGTCCTTTCTGTCCCCTCAATGTGATCATCATGTCTTTCAATGTCGCAAACTTCACATCTTTTCTCCTCATTCTTCATCATTGATTTTGTTATCTTATTCAGTTTTCCATGAACTAGAATATCTTGCAGATTTCTGTCTCTCCTATAAGCTATTATTGGTGGTACTTTAAATATTTCTTTCATATTGCTACATTTATGCAGGATGTCCATTCGTTTCTTAACTATCTCATGTATGTCTGGTAATAAATCTGAGTAGGTAACTACCAGAGGAACTCGTTCTTCATTTGACTCCTTCTTATTCTGTCTTTTTAAGCGGTCAGACCTTTTCAGGTTGTCTGCTCGTTTAAGCTGATTTTCAAAAAATTTTCCATTGTAGCCTCTCTTTCTCAGTTGGTTTTTGAGTGTCTGTCTTTGTTTATAGTAATCTGAATCGTGTTGGCATATTCTACGAAGTCGTAGTGCTAGTCCATACGGTATTGCTTTCTTTACATTTCTCGGATGGCATGATTTTTTATGTACATATATATGCTTATCTGTTGGTTTTGTATACAGATCAGTTAAAAGTTTTCTATTTTCTATTTTCATCAAAGTGTCCAAAAATTCTATGCATGTTGTGTTATATCTCATTTCTATCTTTATATTTTTGTTGATTGAATTAGCAAATTTGTGAAATTCTTTTAATCTATCTTCACCATGGGTCCAAATTCCAAAACCATCATCTATAAATCTCTTGTAAAATTGTGGTTGTGTTGCAAACTTTCTCAATTCTTTGTCCCATTGTCTCATGTATGTACATGCAAAGTTCCGACCAAGCTTTGAACCTATTGCTACACCTTCATTTTGAATATAATTTTTGTCCAAAAATTTGAAATTGTTTCCCTCAAGCACTAATTCTATCATTTCCATAACATCTTTTGTTGGGATTTCCTTATCTTTTCTTGTATCTAGTGCTTTCTTACATGCCTTTAATCCCTCATCTCTGGGTATTGAAGGGTACAGTTTTACAACGTCAAAGCAGAACAAAAAGGATTAACTTTTGTTCCATCTAAAAAGAATGCTAACATAGGAAAAATTATTGCTGATTTAACAGAATGGGAAAGAAGGATGAGATTAAGAGAGTTTTTTTGTGGAAATAAAGAAGAGGAGATCAAAGAGAAAGAAAAAACTGATCCAAAGTCAAAAGGAACCAAAAAGAGGAGTTCCAAGGAATTCACACCAAAACCAGGTAGAAACATTTGGCTAGACACATATATTGATGTTGTAAAGAACGACATTATCAATGGATTAAAAGAAAAGAAAGAGATCAATTTGACTTCCAAGGAAGAGAAAGCTTTAAAAGAATTACTAGATGATGATGATATTATAGTAAGACCAGCTGATAAGGGATCAGGCATTGTAGTAATAGATAGAAAAGAATATTTTGAAAAGTTAGAGACTGAAATCACAAACAATAGTACATATAGTGAAACGGTAGACGATAAAACATGTGAAATAAAAAGAAAGATAAAGAAACTTGTAGATAGGATGTATAATGAAGGAACTATTTCCGCTAACATGAAAACTTATCTTATACCAAAATATCCACATCCAGCAAAAATTAAGGGGAATCCTAAAGTTCATAAATCTGGGCAGCCATACAGAACAATCGTAAGTGGAATAGGATCAGCAACAGAAAGAATAGCAGAAATTGCAGAAAAAGAACTTGAAGAATATGTAACCGATACACCCAGTTATATCAAGGACACAACAGACTTCTTAAACAAACTATCTAAAGTAAGGCAACCACTGCCTCAAAATTCGATTTTGTTCTGCTTTGACGTTGTAAAACTGTACCCTTCAATACCCAGAGATGAGGGATTAAAGGCATGTAAGAAAGCACTAGATACAAGAAAAGATAAGGAAATCCCAACAAAAGATGTTATGGAAATGATAGAATTAGTGCTTGAGGGAAACAATTTCAAATTTTTGGACAAAAATTATATTCAAAATGAAGGTGTAGCAATAGGTTCAAAGCTTGGTCGGAACTTTGCATGTACATACATGAGACAATGGGACAAAGAATTGAGAAAGTTTGCAACACAACCACAATTTTACAAGAGATTTATAGATGATGGTTTTGGAATTTGGACCCATGGTGAAGATAGATTAAAAGAATTTCACAAATTTGCTAATTCAATCAACAAAAATATAAAGATAGAAATGAGATATAACACAACATGCATAGAATTTTTGGACACTTTGATGAAAATAGAAAATAGAAAACTTTTAACTGATCTGTATACAAAACCAACAGATAAGCATATATATGTACATAAAAAATCATGCCATCCGAGAAATGTAAAGAAAGCAATACCGTATGGACTAGCACTACGACTTCGTAGAATATGCCAACACGATTCAGATTACTATAAACAAAGACAGACACTCAAAAACCAACTGAGAAAGAGAGGCTACAATGGAAAATTTATTGAAAATCAGCTTAAACGAGCAGACAACCTGAAAAGGTCTGACCTCTTAAAAAGACAGAATAAGAAGGAGTCAAATGAAGAACGAGTTCCTCTGGTAGTTACCTACTCAGATTTATTACCAGACATACATGAGATAGTTAAGAAACGAATGGACATCCTGCATAAATGTAGCAATATGAAAGAAATATTTAAAGTACCACCAATAATAGCTTATAGGAGAGACAGAAATCTGCAAGATATTCTAGTTCATGGAAAACTGAATAAGATAACAAAATCAATGATGAAGAATGAGGAGAAAAGATGTGAAAAGAGTTGTGAAGTTTGCGACATCGAAAGACATGATGATCACATTGAGGGGACAGAAAGGACAATTAACATCAAACAAAATGTACATGGATGTCAGTTAGTTAACCTGATCTATGGACTCCACTGTGAAACATGTAAACGTTATGTATATGTAGGGGAAACAGAAAGAACTTTAAAAGAGAGAACCAAGGAACATCTAGCCGATATTCGCCATAAAAGACCAAAGGCAGTATCAGAACATTTTAATAGTGAGGGACATAATGGAGTAAAGGATATATCTGTACAAGTACTGGAACAAGTCTATGATATTTCAGCAACATACAGGAAGTTCATGGAGTCAAAATGGATAGAGAATCTGAACACTTTAAAACCTTTTGGGCTAACATCAAGGCAGAGTGATAATACAGTGGAATCCAAGGAGAAACTGTTTATGACGTCACTCCATTATACTTATGACGTCATAATGGTATCAATGACATTGGGTTAAATACAATCTGAAGAGAAGACAATCAAAATGTAGAAGGAGAATATATTGTGATACTGATGAAGGCCTGAGGCCGAAACGTCTAATAAATGGTTTATTTAAACAATTGGATTTAAGTATAATTCCCTATGGATTTTTAAGAAACAATTAAGATTAATTGATTATCGAAATTTGTAACCAATTATGATCTTTCCGACCCAATAACCGATTACCTGCATGGTTAACCGTTGCCATCCCTAATTATAAACTTAATATTTTTTAAAATAAAATAAAAAATAGCTTAAATGATTAAACTTTTGCTCTATCTTTTAATTTAAAAAAATAATTAAGGGTGAGCTGGAAAAAAGTTGCACAAAGTAAACCACTAACATTTTCTTCAGCTACAAAATTTTTTTATTGGATAATGCAACCTTCTCATTTCAAAAGGTTAATGATATCAAAGTTTGGTGTCTTACCTTCAAATGAAGTCAAAATTTAGAAACAAATGCATGAAAATAAATGTTGCAAACAAACACAGAGAAAAGGCAAGTTTGAAAAATAAATGTTGCAAAAAAGCACAAACAAGAGGCAAGTTTTAAAAGTCTCCATGCCTTTACATCCACCTCTGCAACGACTTGAAAAACAAGACTGCATACATGTAAATACCTTGTTAAAACCTTTTATACATTAAGGTAATCTAACATTTCTTTGTGTAACATCTATGCTTAGACAAAAACAGTTTCTGAAATACCTTCACAAGGCCAACCAACTATTAAAGGTGTTTAATTCCTATTAAATATAATTCATTTTTTGGTTGATTAAATAGGCTTTGTAGCTTTAACCCTTTCCCTGCGCTAAGGACATATATGTCCATGCAGGCAGACTGCGCTAAGGACATATATGTCCTGCTATGACAATATTTTCCTTTCTGTAAAATAATGATTATATCATAGAAATAAAAGTACTTTTTGTCAAAATAGTGCGTGGTAAACATAGCTTAGATGTTTTCCAAAACAAATGACAACGTCACTTATTTATGACGTCATAATGACAATGACGACACAAAGCTCTTTGGAGCGTCATTCGTCGGGCAAGAAAACCGCAATGGATCCGCAGGACGATATCGATCCAGAGTCCGATATCAGTGCAGAGGAAGAAAGCAGCGACGAAGACGAAGAAGACAGTGACGACGAGGTGGACGTAGAATACGTTTGGACAGTGACAAATCCGGACATTTTCGAATTTCCGTTTGAAAGACGACCTTTTTCGGAACAAAGTGGCCCACAGAATGCCCCTGGCAGAAACTCATCTCCGATTGCTTATTTCAATTGGCTATCTATTGATGATAATGAATCTGTAATCGACATTTTGGTAGAAGAAACAAATCGATACGCTGGACAGAAGATTGCCAGGACATACGAACACCTTAGACCAAAGTCAAGGCTAAACGACTGAGAGAATGTAACGAGAGAGGAAATGTCTGCTTTTCTTGGCCTTTGGCTGGCCATGGGAATTATCCGCAAACCATCCATAGAGTCGTATTGGAATGAAAACCAGAAGACCTGGCTGTATAATACCCCTGAGTTCAGCAAGATTATGCGCCGTGATCGCTTTCAACTTATTTTGCAGTGTTTGCATGCCAATGACAATGATCTAGCAATTCCAAGAGGACAAGTACACCATGATCCAGCGCACAAAGTTAGAAGAATCCTAGATCTATTAAATACAAATTTCAGAAATAAGTATGTTGCCGCACGCGATATTACTGTTGACGAGAGCATGGTCGGACACAAAGGTAGAGATTATACCGTTCAGTATTTACCCGCCAAGAAGTCACATCGATGGGGTGCTAAACTGTGGGTCCTTGCGGAATCAGATACTGGTTTTACGTTGAGCATGGATCTTTACGCTGGTAAGTAATAATTTCCTGCTTCCTTTTGCAGATCATATTCGACACAATCATTCAAATTACCGGACAGGTATTTCTTTAGTTATAGATCATTTTATGTGGAGTATATATACTATAAGTATATATGACAAAATATCTATTGTGTAGTAAAATAAAAGTAATGAAATTTTGAGCAGAATTATAGTTGTACACAAGTTCCTGTGAGCAGAATTACATCGACTTTATATCTGCATATGTGATAAAAATACCATCATATCTTCATTGTCTTTCCATTGAACTATCAAAAGAATGTAATTACTATACTTGTTTGTAAAAAATACAATCTAATCAGGCGCGGATCTAAGGAAAGGGGTATCAGACGTACACCCCTCCTTTAAAACCAGGAAAAATTATTGTTTTTTTTTTAAATCAACGTCAAAAACACTATAAAAAATTCGGCGAAATTTTTCCTCAAAACATTTTTACGCCCCCCCCCCCCAAAACCTGAAACCTGAATCCGCTCCTGCTAATCTCTTGTCTTCTAATTCATTCATTCCGTTTTATTTGTACATATAAAGGGAAGAGAAATATGGCTAGACAAAACAGTATTCACGGAATAGGATACGATGTTGTGACTAGTTTGGTGGAGCCTTACTATGGTAAAAATCACCACATAGTCATAGATAATGGATTCACTAGTCCTGTGTTATGTCGCACCCTGATTGACAACAACACCTACCTTACTGGAACTGTCCGAGACACTCGTAAAGGAATGCCTGTAAGCTTCAGAAACATGAAAGTTGCAAAAGGTAGACGCGTAGTCAGACAATCCGGACAGATTATGGCCTTGAGATATGGTGACAGAAAGACAGTGAATTTTTTGTCCACTATGTACTCTCCTAAGTAAGTAATGTACTAGTAAACTGTCAATATTTCTTCAGCGAAATGTGTTTATAAATCAAAATGACTAGATGAGGGTTAAATATGTATTTTAAATATTGTTCTAAGATATCGAATTTAAAATAAATTAAACTGTTAAGTTATATGTCTTGATTTACTATGGAAATAAACGAACAATTTGTTATCTTGAGGATACATAGGAGAAAGAGTGGAAATCGGTAGTGTCTCAGAGACAACAAGTTACAACTCAACATACTTAGCCTAGGCGAATTTATGAAATGCATTACACTTAGAATGTTTTGTTTAAATAAAATTGGTAAATGCGATTAAAAATCAGAATGTTATATTACAATTAGGCTTCAGAATAATAGAAATTCTAGAGGTGTAGAGCAGGAAATCCCAGAAGTAGTGTACATGTATAACAAGTTGATGGGTGGAGTAGACCTCGCCGACCAGCAAATCACGACTTATGACCCTAGCATCAAGTCCGCGAAGTTGTGGAAGAAGCTTCTCATTAACTTCTTATTGAGAATAGTCGGTAAGATATATAAAAAAATAGCATGCTCTTACGTACATCACAATTGATGCACGCTCTGTACCTGCATACATCTCAGTATCAGCTCTCATGACTCTGATATTATAATCTATTTTAAAGCAATACAAACCTAATGCTCTTGAACTTTAAATATAATAATAATTTTTGTATGTTTAAGTTTGAAGAAACTTTGGAATATTTAAATATGGAGATAGAGTTCGGGAGTATAAATTTCTTTTCAGTGAACAGTTACATAGTCTATCTGCAAAACAGAGGTCTGGTCGCCAAGATGACAAGGTTAGAATTTACATGCTGTCTGTATCAAGAACTTATCGGGGACTACGCTTGTGAGAAAAAGAGAACAGGAAGACCAGCTGTTCATCCCATCCCACTACGCATGACGGAACGCCATTTCATACATTATATTCCAGGTAACAAATTCTGAAAAGAGAACTTGAATTGGGTATATTAATAGCAATTCGCGTTGGTATGCAAAAATGTAAACGGCAAGAACTTTTTTCTATCTCTACCTGCGGCAGGAATCATACCCGTTCGAATAAATTACAAGAATGAATTAATGCATGTCCGTTCCATAACTTTAATTACTAAAGCTACATGTGAGTGCATGGATTGCATGCTGTATTGTACCAGTAACAACAAAATCAAACCAAAAATATAATTGTAAAAATGCACTAGCCGGAAGGCAAACGGATTTTCAATTTACTTTCATCGTTTCATAAGTGTGACTATTTTATTCAGAACGAGTTACGTATCATATTTTTTTTCTCAGATAAAAAAAGGAAGGTATGTTCAGTGTGTAGCAGCAAAGTACGAACATGGTGTCCGGACGGCCATTGCAGTGTAGGACTGTGTGTTGGGGAATGTTTTGAACGATTTCATACAAGAAGGACTGTTACGGAGGAATGAAAACCAATTCGTGAATAAAATATGAGAATTATTTTTTGTTTGTTCAATCAGTTTTGAAACTTTGTAAAAATGATCTTCAATATTCGCCTAAAGGGACCGACCATTTAACTTGTAGGGGGGTGGGCTTGTTTTTTTTTTCAAAAAATATTCTGCATCTGATTTTTTATGAAAAAAAATATTTTGGTAGGGAAGGTTAAGAAAAAAAATATTGTAAAGAAGGATTTCTGCCATACAAAAATCATGCTAATATTGAAAAAATATAATATGTTGTGACTATTTTTAAAAATAAATATTTTTCCGCGCTTAGCGGGGAAAAAAATTCTGGCCAGAAAGAAAAACCAAGGCCCCTCTTCAAGTCTATTGTTTGCTATGTAAAGGGATTCTGCTAACAATGTCATATTCTGTAAAACAATGTAATAGCTCGAATGTCATTATTTATTGTGACATTGTCGAATTTAAAAACATAGTGTTTGATTTTCAATCCTTGACAATGAAACAAGCACCATATAATGTTTATCGTCCTATGAATTACAATGTAAATTTTGTCTACTTGAACACTGACTTTTGTCATACGTTGTCAATCATACGACGTATTTTTTTAACCAGTGAAAATTCTTGGTATGTGTTAAATCAGCTTGAAACCAATTAAATTTTGATTTTAAGTGAAATACAAATGACAACAAAGTTCCACACAATAAATATGATTGTTGTATTGCTATTCTATGCTGTATACACCGGGCATATATTATAGCATCAAAATAATAAATAGCATAGGGTTTCTGGTGCAAGAATAGAGTTTCAACGCAGCAGGTGCGCGCTCAATTTACGCTACTAATTTTGTGCGTAAAAACACAACGTTTTTGACGTTACGGGAAAAAACGTCGCATGTAAATAACGTTGCGTTTGAATACGTCGCAGGGAAAGGGTTAAAGTAGTGGGCTTATTCATCATGTTTGCTGAAGTTGTTTCATGAACATTTATTTTCTTTGACAGGAACTAGGTGATGTAGAGAACTGGGCCAAAAGTATAGAAGCTGATATGAGAACATTGTCTAGTGCATTGGAATATGTTTACAGCAAAAGTAGGTTTAGTTGTCTCCTCCTTGTTAACTTTCTTGTGGATAATACATGAAGAAGTTTGCTTTTATTTGTCGTCTTCCAGAATTCCGACCAGTACCTCCCTGTTGTGGTAGACGGGCCCTGCCCCAGCGATAACAAAGGATTCTCTGGAGCAGCTAACACTGGCGGTGGTGTGTCATGGGCTGGATGACCCATGGCACTAAGCAAGTCTAAAAAAGTCGCTTCAGAAGCTCTTTAGTCTTTAGTCACAATATAATAAAAAGCTTCGCCGAGCGCAGCATGATACGACCGCAACATGTTGAACCAGTACGTTTTAGGCCTAATATGGATAGTCTATTGTTCTGGACACATGCAGCCCATGGTGGACTGACAAAGGTTTTTGACACATGCTTCTCTGATGGACTTTCGACCCAGGGGGTAAAAATATAAATTTTGAATGTTGTATTCTACTCTTTAAAAGAATAATGTTTGGGGAAAAAATTAAAAATCGAACCAGATTTTTTTTTAAATTATTATTACAGCCCCAAAAATTTATTCTTAATTTTGTATTAGCTATTTGACAAGAACAAACATGCAAAAAAAATTTTCAAAATCGGACCAGAAATAAAAAAGTTACAATTTTGGCCCCTTTTGGTCCCTAATAATGTAACAGTAAAAAAAGGGGACACAAAAATATATCTGCTACTTGACAAGAATAAACTTGCAAAAAAAATTATCAAAAACGGACAAGAATTAAAAAGCTTTGATTTCAGCCCCTTTTGTCCCCTTATTACGTAACAGGCGAAAAAGGAGTGGGGGTCGCAAAAATAAATTCTTAAATTTGGATTCGCTACTTGACAAAAATAAACTTGCAAAAAAAATTTCAAAATATGACCACAAATAAAAGTTTCGATTTTGGCCCCATTTGGCCCCTAATTACGTAATAGGGGGGAAGAGGGGGGGTCGCAAAAATTAATTCTTAATTTTGTATCCGCTATTTGACAAGAACAAACATGCAAAAAAAAATTTCAAAATCGGACCACAAATAAAAAAAAAATTATTTTGGCCCCTAATTACACAATGGAGAAAAAGGGGGCGCAAAAATTCATCAGGTTCATTCTTTTATTGTAAGAAACATTCTTGACAAATTTCACAGCAATAGGCCAACTAGGACCAAAGTTATGGTGGAAACAAGTAAAATATTTGAATTTTTTGCCCCTCTTGGGCCCCTAATTTTGAAACCAAAAAAGGGGTGACCGCCAAAATCAATCCCATTCATCCTTGTATGGTAAGGAACATCACTGTCAAATTTCATAGCAATTGGATAACTAGAACTAAAGTTATTGTGGAAACAAACAAAAAAAGTAGCATTTTTGGCCCCTAATTTCTAAACGAAAAATGGGGGGACCCCCAAAATCAATCCCATTCATCCTTTTATGGTAAGGAGCATCTTGTAAAGTTTCATAGCAATCGGATAACTGGAACTAAAGTTATTGTGGAAACACTAAAAAGTTAACAGACACCGACGATGACGACGACGACAACGACAACGACGACAGCATCATACCATAATACGTCCGCAAATTTTTTGCGGTCGTATAAAAACCCATCAGTCAGACTTCTATTTCCAACTTGTTTTTGTGGTTATGAGAAATTCTCCCTATCAATCTCTATAGGTGTTTACCCTCCAATTATTTTGGTTAAAATGTTTCTATGACTGCTGTTGACATCCACTGTATTGTAATTGGAAGCTAACATTATGAAAACAAGATTGCTACATGTAGCCAATGTCCCGTGCCGCCGCATTAATGTTGAAAATTAACTAAAATTTGAATAATTGAAATTGCATTGTGATATGATCAACTACATATCATGACAAACCATCCTACAAAATTTCATCAAAATCTGCGTTCACAAAGTGTTCCTACGACCTTTAAAATGAACAAAGTCAATTAATCCCATAACTCCTATAAAAAATTTTGAATCAAAATGGCAGTGCAATATGATCAACTACATATAATGACAAACAATCCTACAAAATTTCATAAGAATCCATTCAGCGGTGTCAGAGGAGTTGCACTCACAAAGTGTTCCTATGACCTAAAATGTACAAAGTCAATAAAGTCCCATATCTCTTATAAATTTTGTAGAATCAAAATGGCAGTGCGATATGGTCAACTACATATCATGATAAACGATCCTACAAAATTTCATCAAAATCGGTTGGATGGTCTCGGAGGAGTTGCGCTCACATAAGTGTGACTGACGGATGCAAGGACACACGGACAGACGAAGACCATTATTAGGTCCCTTCGTCCCTTTGTGGCAGGGGACAAAAAGGCTTTCATTTAACCTTAACTGCAAAAACTGAGAAACATATTTTTATAACACAAATTAATTTGAGATTAAAAACAAAACACACCTGTAAAAGGCTTAAACAGTACACAGATCCTGTAAAGTTTAGTGTTGTAATGATTGTATTTTAATGATACAGTAATTACAGTTAATACATACTTGTAGAAAAAATTTTTAAATGTTTGGGAATGGCAAGTTAAGTTTTCTGTAATTTAATTTATGGTTTTTTACTTTTTAGGTGAATGACCATATACACATCTGCTTTGCAAGGATCAGTGGAAGATTTGTATGGAAGAACAAATGTTATCTGTGTGAAAGTTAATATTGTTGTCAAATCATGTTCATATTTCTTAAATCTATTTATTTGTTACTTAGAAAGTCTATCTTGCCTGTCATTAAAGATGTACCAAATTTACTTTTCAATTTGTAAGTTGTGTCAAATACACTCATTCAACATATATTTATACCCCCTACTCACAAAATAGGGGTATATAGTGATAGAGGTGTCTGTCTCCATCTGTCCATCACTCTGTTACTCCTAAGGGTAACCATCTCTTATCTGCAACTCCTCCTAAACCTCTATATGAGTTATCATGAAACTTTCACACAATCTTTGTGACATAATGTACATGTGCACCTCCTATATAAGAATTGGATCAAAATGATTTTTGGGGTTTCCCATAGCAAAACACGGACTTAGCTGTTTGACTATAAGGGGGTACCCATCACTTATCTACAACTCCTAAACCCCTTGATTGATTTTCATGAAACTTTCACATAATCTATGTGACATAATGTAGATGTGCACCTCCTATTTTAAAAGATAATCAATATTGGGCAAATTTGTGTAAAATCTCAAGTCAGTAGACCTTGACTGTAGGAACATACAGAAAAATCTTCTTGGAGTTTGTCTATATTAATGCTAATGCAACTGCATACCAAATATAAATTGTGAACAAAACTTGTTTGCATAAAACACAATTTTGGACACCGATGCCCGAATTACCATACCTAGGTCTCGCCAACAACTAAAAAAATCCCATGAAGTAAAGGAATACCAACAGGGCTCTCAAAGATCCTAAAACTAAACTCAGGTGCTTTGGAAGGGTTAGAAGTTCCTGCTTCCTGTCATGTTCACAACGATCAATATAATGTAAAAATAGGCAATTACATAAATCTCATTATCTAAATGCCAAACATCAAACAGGAAACAAAAAACATTTGTTCAAGGATAAAATTATGGCCAGCAAGAGCTTTACTATAAAATAATTATAGGATTATTAATTGGGTAGAGTGAATAACCAAAATATGACAACTAGTTGGTGAATGCACACAGATTTAACGAGTGCACAGAACAGATTTCAATCTCAGTGTGTTCCCACATGAGTGATCATATTTTTGTTATTTATGAGACTTAATTGATTATCATATTTATTACATAGATAAAACGCCACTATTTAATCATTTTCTAATAAATTGATTTGAATGGCGTATGAATTTAGATAGCAGGAGTCCTGCCGATAACGCAAAACAATTCACGACATCATAATTGAGTTTGGCCGGAAAGGACGCAAAAGTGAAAATATTTTTGTTATTTCACACTATGAATTTACCAGATTTTATATCACTGGGAAAAAGCAGTTTTTCATATGCATCTATGTAATAAGAATTAATTTGACAATGAGGTCAAACAACATGGATTAATGAAGGATGCTTTGGTATTAACACATAGTCTTATGGTGATACATACACAAATATCAAAGAAAGACACATTTTGTATGAAAGCCTCATCCTTTAAATGGGAAAGCAAAATTCAAAGGAAAATGAATGAACAAAATAAATTTTAATTTTTATTAGACTCCCTATTTGTCATTTTTTGCAGGAATAAATAAACAAGCAAACAAACATTATAGGTTCAATATTGCACAATACAACACATGGTTTTGCAAATATATTAATCTATTAAATAATTATATGTAATTTTTTTTCACTTTTTCTGAAAACCTTTTACCATAATTTGGATCAAATATATGTACTACATCTACTTAATTTGTGGATTTAATCCTCTAATCACAACTCTTCTACCAAATAAGATAAAAACCAAAATAACTCTAAAATACTCTAAACCAGGAAATTTTCGCTGCAGTTTTATTTCCGTGATTTTCACTTTGACATTTCTAGTGCGAAAATTAAATGGCACAAATATATTTGTCTTCCATTTTATTAAGTCTATGGACAAAAATTTGACAGCTCAAATTTTAAACTGTGTGAACTAAAATTCAGTCGTACTATTGCAAAAATGACGACACGAAAATTTCACGGATTACAGAACGTGAATAACCAAATTATTTATTAAATATTGTTCAGACTTTCTTTATGATATACAAGTTACAACAAAAACAAGGTGCACAACATCTTCAGGTTAATCTCAGGTGACAGCACAGTGACATACATAACAGAGGCCAAACATCTGATATTGACAATTATTTTACAATCTTTATTTTCAACAATTAAATTTTTAGTTAAAAGCTTAAAAGTTCATGAGTTTGAAACTAATTTTTATGAGTTTTTGAGTTTTTATTCTCTTTAATATATCTGAAATTGTTATGCTTCCATGTACTTTATAATCAAAATAATACCATAAATTAACAAGAGTTAACACTAAAGTATGTCTCGCCTGCCGGCACCATCAGAAACAATTATTCTTTCTTACTTCCACTATATTTTGAATTTACATGGTTTTTCAGTTTCTGAGATCAAAAAATGTTTATAGAACTTAAACATTGCAAATATATGCAATAAAAATAATCAAAGTCACTCAACTGGAAAATCAAGGTCAAGGTCAAAAGATGAGGATGTAACTGTGCTAATCTACTACTGAGGCATATGCATACCAAGTTTCATCAACCTAGGACTTACAGTTCTTTAGATATGGAGGTTCTCGCAAAACTTTTCCATTATATTATATGTATTGAAAATTGTCAAAGTCACTCAACTGAAAAATCAAGGTCAAGGTCAAAAGATGGGGATGCAACTGTACTAAGCTACTACTGGGGGATATGCATACCAAGTTTCATCAACCAAGGACCTATAGTTCTTGAGATATGGAGGTGCTCGCAAAACTTTTCCATTGCTATTATATGTATTGAAAATTGTCAAAGTCACTCAACCGGAAAATCAAGGTCAAGGTCAAAAGATGGGGATGCAACTGTGCTAAGCTACTACTGGGGCATATGCATACCAAGTTTCATCAACCTAGGACCTACAGTTCTTGAGATATGGAGGTGCTCGCAAAACTTTTCCATTGCTATTATATGTATTGAAAATTGTCAAAGTCATTCAACCGGAAAATCAAGGTCAAGGTCAAAAGATGGGGATGCAACTGTGCTAAGCTACTACTGGGGCATATGCATACCAAGTTTCATCAACCTAGGACTTATAGTTCTTGAGATATGGAGGTGCTCATAAAACTTTTCCAAAAAGTTAACGCCGCCGGTAAAGTAACACCTATGTCCCGCTCTGCTTCGCAGGCGAGACAAAAACTATTCATTCTAAACAATGGACATTGACAACGCGCAACACTGAAGTATGTCTCATCTGCCAGCACCATCATAGTACCTAGTTTGTCCACTACAAATTCATAATTTATTAACTGTTGGGAAAAAACTTACATTCCCCCAAAATACTAATTAAATAAGTGCTTATAATACTTTAAAAATTGAAATGAAAATTAATACCTATGAATCACTACATTTCGTAGGAGGGACAAAACCTGATTTATTATAACAAGTTTAACAGTGTTAGCATGAACTTGACTTAATCCAACAGAAATATCTATACAAGTTCTCAATTTCTTATTTTCACAGAATAAGTATAAAATAAAACTTGTGTGGGAACTAACTTGACTGAGTGCAACAATAATATCCATGGTCTCATATTCTTATATGAATATTTTTATTTTTTAGTATAAAATATTTTTAGAGAAACAATGGGTTCAATCAGAAATGGATGGCAGGTTTTCATCTAATAGTATTAATATGAGGCCAGCTAAACCTGTGTAAGTTAAAACATATCTATATATATTTTACAAGTGAAAATAAATATTTTTGCGATATGAATTTAAATAAAAAAATATATTCGAAAATAAAAACAAACTAGCTTTTCTTGAGGGTCACAGGTGAGCTTGATGACATTCAAAATTTGTAAAGAAAAAAGTGTTAAAAAGACGCCAAAAGTTCGGAAAAACGAACGTGCTAAACAGAACGTTGAAGGAAAATTCAGCTCATAGTACAACTAAAATATTGATATTTCTCCCTTCGGGGGCGTATAAATGTAATAAAATATTTTCAATTTGAATATCCATTTCTAGAACACTATTTTTATACATTGTATTTAAATATAAGCATTAATGCATATGATATAGAAGATAAACTGATAAATATATTTAAGTATGAACTATAGTTTATACACAAAAGTTATGTATTCATTGTATTTTAATCTGTATTGATAAAGATAAAAATAAATTTTTATGGCCTCCAACAAGGTACAAATGTATGTTTCATAGAAAAAGTAACAAAATAAAGCCTTGTCATGCTAGCAAAATATAATACTGTGGATTAATTTATTTTCGTGGGTACCAAATTTTCGTGGTTTGATGAAAAATGATCAGTTCGTGGTTTTGAAGACTGCAGCATACAGATCAATGTTTAATTTCCTTTTTGTTAGGTATCGAATTTCGTGGGAAAAGGGCACCCACAAAAACCACGAAAATAGATACCCCACGAATAATAATGAAACCATAGTATACAAATGATCATTGAATGTCCTTCTAACAAATTGAAAATAAACCAGAGGATAACAATTCCCAGTATATTTAAACTTTTAGTATATCTGACAAAGATCTTGGGAATTTAGTTTTAAAAATATGACTAGCCATGGAAGTAATATACATGTTGTCCTATGTTACTTCCATAGACTAGCTAACAGTTTTGACACCAACATGTGTTATTTTACAAGAGAACAAGAAACATGAAAAATTTTAATAAATGAAAATGTAATTTTAATCATTATGTGACTAACAAAAATTTTAAATAAGAATTTGAACATACATTCTCATGGATAAACTAATTAAGCACAAGGAGCCTAAATTAATCACCTGGTCCTTAAGCCACAAGGATGTTTCTAAATGGGGCCATATTACAACTTTAACCAAATGGAGATTTTTGTAGAGCTTAATCAGGTGAAAGTTCAAGCACTCTTTCTGCGACAGTTTTTTATTCTATAGGTCAAAAACACAAAAATGCTATATTTGACCGTTAAAGGGCCATAACCCCTATTAGGGGTCATCTGAAAACTTTGACCCAATGGAGACTTTTGCAGATCCTTAGATTCTGGGGAGACTAAGATTGTATTAAAGGATTTTTTCTATCTCATTCTATTATAGTTGCTGAGTTATAAGCCATTTGAAGTGATTTTACCCTATGTTCTTTTTTTAGTAAGAGTGGCCATTTTTTTATGAAAACCTTAGAAACAACACACTATAAAACATCACAAGTGTTTTATAGTTTCTTAACATTGAGAGCAATATCATTATGTGAAAACATGAAGCACGAACCATTAATCAGTGAACTTTTAAATAGATGGAGTTAAAACAATTCAATGGTTGATATTCTCAGTAAAAATACTTCTGAACAATTTTATGTGAATTTCGTGGAGTGAAGCAAAGGGCTCAATGATTTTATATCATTTTCTTTTATACAATATAACATTTGATACAAAAAATTTACAATAAAATAATTTTATGCAAAATTCTATTAAATTTCACAAGCATTTGAATGAACCAATAATGGAATGTAACATTTGTATAAATAAGCTAACATTTAAAGTATGCTAAGATTCTGGTTTCTCTTTTTCATCTTTCTTCCAGTCCTGTGTAAAATTAGTGAACCATGAACTCACAGCAGATTTAGCTGATGTTAACGCACCTCCTGAAAAAAAGAGTAAAATTAGTGAACCATCAACTCACATTGGCAGATTTAGCCAATGTTAATGCACCTCCTGAAACAAGTGTGGCCACTAAAAGTATGTCTCGCCTGCCGGCACCATAACTAAAATCAACTACCTAAGCTTTCATTTCATGATATAAACACAAAAAGTGTCTGTATACCTAATAACAGGTGCCTAGTTATTATACTATTCAAGCTATCCATTGTCCACTCAAGTATTTCAAAAAGTTTTCTGTCTGAAAAAAAAAGATCTAAGTTCACAGAGTCACTTGAGCGTAAAAATGGGGTCAAGGTCACATGGCATGGTGACAGTTGCGTTGTCCATAACCGCAACTGTCTGTTTACCCAATATCAGATGCCTAGCTATTATAACTTTCCAGCAATTCATCGTCCACAAAAGTCTTACAAAAAAGTTTTTCGGCCTGAAAAAGACCTAAGTTCACAGAGTCACTGGAGCGTGAAATCGGGGTCAGGGTCACATGACAGTTGCGTAGACCATAACCTTAACTGTCTGTATACCTAATATCAGATGCCTAGCTAATATACTTTTCAAGCAATTCATTGTCCACAAAAGTCTTATAAAAAAGTTTACAGCCTGTAAAAAGACCTAAGTTCACAGAGTCACTGGAGTGTGAAAATGGGGTCAGGGTCACATGGCATGGTGACAGTTGCGTAGACCATAACCTGAACTGTCTGTATATCAAATATCAGATGCCTAGCTATTATACTTTTCAAGCAATTCATTGTCCACAAAAGTCTTACAAAAAAGTTTACGACGCCGCCGCCGGAAAGTAATACCTTTGTCTCGCCTTCCGCGACTATTCGTCGCAGGCGAGACAAAAAAGAGTAAAATTAGTGAACCATGAACTCACAGCAGATTTAGCAGATGTTAACACCCCCTGAAAAAAGAGTAAAATTAGTGAACCATGAACTCCCAGCCGATTTACCCACAGTAGATTTAGCCGATGTTAATGCGCCTCCTGAAAAGGGAGTTTAGATAGTAAATCATCTTTCCTTTCCTGATAAATTTATGAATCTTATGAAATTCTATCAATGATGTTAAAAAGTTATGATCCAGAAACCAATATCAAACCTTTCGACTTTGACTTTTGACCTTTTCACCTGCAAATCATGAGGCTTCTTTGTAACCTTGTAAGCTTCCAGGTGTGCAAGTCTCATAACATTTCATTGATCATCAAAGCTTTCAAAAGTTACATTTTTGGTTAATCTTGGTAGAGAAAAGGGTGGTCACTTTTAAATGTAACGTGTACCTTAATTTTGTGTTTTATACTTTTTTCACAAATCTTTGCAGTTTTTCTGTTTGTTAAAATTATCAATATTCATTCATGTTCAGCTTAAAACTGTAGTTCTATTTCTATTGTACAACTGTATTTTAAAGAGGAATAATACTTACTTGTGTCTAATTCAATATGCTTTCATTGGCAATAAAGTATGTTAAAAATTAACCAAATTGCTGCTTCTTTATGTAGGTTTTGTGGTACACTTATTGCACATCTCATAATCACCTTAAAACCACAAATCTCTGTCATGTCTATCTTACCAACAGCCTTTCCTGTTTGTACAACATATTTTCCAGTTTGAGTGACTGCAGCATTTATCTTCTTTCCTCTCTCTGTACTCTGCATGGAGCTGAAATGAGAATTGAAATGTTAGATACAGTATTTTGACAACTACAACTACTGTAAACGGCTAATTTTATTATTGTGGCAGTTTTTTTATTGTGATTTTTGTGGTGACAATGTTGTCGCGAAAATTAAACAGCGTGAATATATTTGTCTTTCATTGTAGTCTAGTCACTGTTTACATATTTCCAGTTTTTTTACTTTCTGATCTAAAATAGTGATTATCGCTAAAGCAGTTGATAAGTTTACCTCGTTTAGTCATTGTTGTAATATTTTTTGGCTTTAGTGTTTTGTTTGTTCAAATCTTATGTCTTACTGGTCTTCCAATTTTCGACCCCTATCGTGTCTGATGAAAGTAAGTCCAGAAAAAACGCTTCACATGCATTGAATGTTTTTTTTCATCATTTATGAAAATGATATCAATATGTGGATCATGTTTTCTGGCACATATTCCATATTTTTTATTTTCATTATGAACCAAAAAAAATAGCAAGAATTTAAAACTGCACAAACAAAAATTTAGCTGTCCTCCTGATTCAAAAAGAGGGGATGAAAAATTCCCAGGTAACAGTAAATGCATTGCTTACTATTGAAATCTGTCTCTGGCAAATATTTTCCTTATAATGAAAAGACTCATCAAAAATGTTTGAGCTGAAAGCTGAAAGGCCAAAGTAAATTTGAATATGAAAATAACAAAATTAAAAGCATCAAACAGGGTGCCACATTCCGACTCAGATTTGATTTTTTCAAGTTTTAAACAATTTTGTAAGGGCTATCCCATTAAAGTTTAAATGGAGAGGTGGAACATCTTTTCAATATTTTTCTTTAGGTTTACCTTTCTATGCTCTGATCTGAAGAATTTTTTTTATTGGTGCTACCTTGCAGAAAAATGGCTATCCACGCCCTCCATATTAATGGAATAGCCCTAGTTTCAATTGAAAATTTATGGTGGATGGAATAAAAATCTACTTACTGAGCTAATCTGACTCTAATATCATTAACACCAAGATTACCATGGCAAGGATGTCTACAAATTAATGACAATACAACATTTATTAGCCTATAGAATAAATTTTAGATTAAACTAGGAAAAACTGTTTTAGTGCACTAAAACTGATGTCTCCCCTTCCTTGAATAACACAAGTTCAATCTTGAGGTCAAAGTAACAATGACATACATTGTACAACAATTTTTTTAAATAATGATACATTTACATTCCAAAGCCCTATGTCAAAGGATAAAAAAGTTATGGCCTGGAAGGCTTTGCATGTCATATTAGAATTTATTTGACATTGAAGTCACCGGTCAAAGTCATTAAGGTTGGTGACACATTGTTCCCATGATGACACATTAAAATGTGAAAATTCAAAGCCTTTTGAATAGGATTAAAATATATATGGCCCAGGCATGTTTTTTGTGTAAAAATAGCATTAATTTGACCTTGAGGTCAAAGGTCAAGGTCATATGAAGGTCATTCTGGTACGTGACACATCGTCTCATGGTGATACATCCACATGCTAAATATCAAAGGATAAAAAGTTATGACCAGGACACACTTTGTACATAAAATTAGCATTAGTTTGACCTTGAGGTCAAGGTCATTTTGGTACAGGACACATCGTCTCATGGAGATTCATCCGCATGCTTAATATCAAAGCCCTATGTCAAAGAACAAAAAAGTAATGGCCTGGATCACATTGGATGTAAAAAGAGCATTAAATTTGACCTTGAGGTCAAAGGTCAAGGTCATATGAAGGTCATTCTGGTATGTGACAGATCGTCTCATGGCGAAACATCCACATTCCAAATATCAAAGGATAAAAAGTTATGACCAGGACACACTTTGCCTGTAAAATTAGCTTTAATTTGACCTTGAGGTCAAAGGTCAAGGTTATGTGAAGGTCATTCTGGTACGCCACACATAATCATGGCAATACATCAACATGTTAAATATTAAAGCCCTATGCCAAAGAACAAAAACCGTTATGGCACAGACACACTTTCCATGTAAAATGAGCATTAAATTAACCTTGAGGTCAAAGGACAAGGTCATATGAAGGTCATTCTGGTACGTGACACATCGTCTCATGGTGATACATCCACATGCCAAATATCAAAGCCTTATGTCGAAGAACAAAAAAGTTATGGCCCGGAACACTTTGGAAGCAAAATTAGCATTAATTTGACCTTGAGGTCAAAGGTCAAGGTCATATGAAGGTCATTCTGGTAGACGACACATTGTCTTATAGTGATACATCCACATGCCAAATATCAAAGGATAAAACGTTATGACCAGGACACACTTTGCCTGTAAAATTTGCTTTAATTTGACCTTGAGGTCAAAGGTCAAGGTCATGTGAAGGTCATTCTGGTATGCCACACAATCTCATGGCAATACATCAACATGTTAAATATTAAAGCCCTATGCCAAAGAACAAAAAACGTTATGGCACAGACACACTTTCCATGTAAAATGAGCATTGAATTAACCTTGAGGTCAAAGGACAACGTCATATGAAGGTCATTCTGGTAAGTGACACATCGTCTCATGGTGATACATCCACATGCCAAATATCAAAGCCTTATGTCGAAGAACAAAAAAGTTATGGCCCGGAACACTTTGGAAGCAAAATTAGCATTAATTTGACCTTGAGGTTAAAGATTAAGGTCATATGAAGGTCATTCTGGTACGCGACACATCGTCTTATAGTGATACATCCACATGCCAAATATCAAAGCCCTATCTCGAAGGATAAAAAAGTTATGGCCCGGAACACTTTGGAAGCAAAATTAGCATTAATTTGACCTTGAGGTCAAAGGTCAAGGTCATGTGAAGCTCATTCTGGTACGCCACACACAATCTCATGGCAATACATCAACATATCAAATATTAAAGCCCTATGCCAAAGAACAAAACACGTTATGGCACAGACACACTTTCCATGTAAAATGAGCATTAAATTTACCTTGAGGTCAAAGCACAAGGTCATATGAAAGTCATTCTGGTATGTGATACATCGTCTCATGGTGATACATCCACATGCCAAATATCAAAGCCCTATCTCGAAGGATAAAAAAGTTATGGCCCGACACGCTTTGTATGAGAAGAAGAAGAAGAAGAACTGACACAAAAACAATATGTCTCCCCCTTCTGGGAAGGGGAGACATAATAAAGAAATGGAGCAGTCACACACGACAGCTAATCCCTTGCCTGTTACATTAAAATGTAAGTCAAGGTGACCAAAATCTGGAACAGATATCAATTATTATCCAAGATATACCCACTTTCCAAATATCATTCCTCTACTAATTGGAATTGCCGAGATATGCACCGTAACCAAAACTTTAACCTGAGTCATTCATGCAGAAAATGTAGGTCAAGGTTACCTTATTTTGGTATGGATGTTGGTTAATATCCAAGGTGTACACACTGACAAAACATGATTTTTCTACAACTTACAGTTGCTGAGATATGGACCTGAACCAAAACTTTAACCTAAGTCATTTATTCAGAAGGGAAAGGTGACCTTATTTTAGTATAGATGCTGGTTACTATCCACGATATACCCATTGACCCAATACCATCTCTCTATCACTTGCAATTGCTGAGATATGGACCTTAACCAAAACATGAACCGGGGTCATTTATGCAGAAAATGTAGGTCAAGGTGACCTTATTTTAGCACTGATGCTGGTTACTATCCAAGATGTACCCACTGACCCAATATCATTCCTTCCCAAGTTAACCATTATGTACAAAAGAACAAACCAAAGGTTATATCCCCTTCCCAACTCTGTTGGCCTCCGAGATAATAAATAAGCAACATTAAGAACTACTGTGTAAAATACAATAGACTTCATATTGAAATGAACAACAACAGTTTCATGTACATGACTTATTGTAACACCTGAGTTGAATGTCATTTCCACCTGAGTTTTGTGTTGCTAATTGCTGACTTTGTTGTTTATATGCAATGTGTTGTCAATCATGTCTTCTGTTTTGAGTTTAGAATGTCACTTGTGTATTTCTTTGATTTCTAGACTTAAAGTACTGAATGTTTATTTAATACATTGTTGTCATATTTTTGCCCAATTGATTTTTCAAAGACCCTTTTATACTTCAATGCTTAGATTTTGACACTGGTTTTTTTGTTAACTTTTGAGTTCTAAATGCATTGTTGGGACCTCTGTGTTTCCTTTACAATACTTACTCCACTGGGATGTCGTCCATCCCTGAATGATGTTCCCCTGACCACACCCTATAACAATGGGTTGTCTTGAAGGCTTGGACAAATGGCAAACCAAAATCTTCATGTAGCTTTATATCTGAAAATAAAACATACGGTACAAGCTTATACCAAAATCTTTATACAACTTGGTTTTAAGAATAAAAGATTATAGGTTGTGTTGTGTTTTACCGGACCCTTAGATTGCAATGATAGAGGGTGGTTTGGTGTGCCATAAAACCTGGTTTAACCAAACAATTCTTTTGAAATGCCTGTACCAAGTCTGGGCCATTGCGATCTTCAATTTTTTTAAGTATTTCTTCCTTGTTTTGTGTCTTTTCTTGGACATTGAGATTGATCCTCCAAGTTTGGTAATTTTGTTGTTACCTTTATTGAACCTAGACTATAACTATTCATTACCTCTACAAGTTTTTGCCTTTTTCTTATTTTTTACATTAAAGAAAATTGACATACAAGTTGTATACCTTCTTGTTTACATGTTGCCAGTAGTGACTGTAAATAAATCCTGAACTGAGCTCTCAACCATTCATCACCTCCTTCCCAACCTGTGATAGAAATACAACATTATATACACATTTGCTTATTTTACTATAAATCTGCAACTGTGAGAAACATATCCTACCCAGTAGATTTGCCAATTTATGATAAATCTTTAGCAAATTTTATTTCTGAGGTAAATTTTGACATCACAGCTATAATTTTAAATTTACAGCAATTTTTGCGTCCCAAATTCAAGGCGAATTTTAATTCAATTTTATATGTTAAAGGGCAAATCATTTGTTGCTATACATGTTGGAATAATGAATGTGGATTCACTATGATTTTTATTCACTTTATACATTTGTAATTTTTTCTGTTTTTTTTACGAATTATTCATCAATTTCAATAAATGAAACATTAGCATGCTAAATTGGGGCTATTCCAGAAATAAATGTATGGGGGGGGGGGAAGGCACTTTATTTTAAACCCACCATGCATAATTTTTTTTTTTTTATCTTTATGTTGCATTTGAGAAATATTTAAAAATACCACCACCCATAAAATTAATTATAGTGCCTTCCGCACTAAAAGTATTAAAAGTGAATCCTTCATTAATCAAATTAACCCATTATATGTGCCACAAAACATGCTTATATTATTAATTCAGGGGAAAAAATTGGCAGAAGCCCAGTCGCCCATGGCTACAAAATTTTGAGCAGGGCCACTGAAATATTAAAAATATTTAGCTGAAAGTATAGAGTATAGAGAGAACTGTCAAAAATGAAGTCTGGGCTTCCCAATTGAAAATCTTAATTTTTAGCCCTGTAATTTCTATGTAAAACTATGCAATCTTAATTTTGTCTGATCTTATTGATATAATGTAACAGTACTCAATTAACTGGTTTTATTACAGATAATATCAAAGACTTTCACACCTGTCGTTTCATACAACGAGTCTTCATTGTCACCAATAACAGCCTTCACAATTATATCAGCAAATCGTAGGTCAGCAGTGGACAGGTTCAATAGTTTCTGAAGCTCTCTGTCATGGAAATCTATCCTTGATTCTGAAACCTTTAAAAAAATTAAAAAGAATTTAAAAACTACTAAGTATACATGTATGTAATGTACCAAATAAATTAAAAGAATTTGAAATATATAGAGTGTGTGCAACAAGTGTACATATGACATGTATAAGTAAATTTTAAATATTAAAGTCATTTTCATTAAGTATTTATGATGGAAATTCAAACCACAAGTAAAAGAAAAATGCTTCAAATTCCATACTGCTCTACCCAAAAGGCCTTCAACATCATGAAGCAAATTATTTCAATTTATTGGCAATAAAGACAGGCCATAGCTTATCAATATACTAAACCTGTGTACAATTACACACATAACATAACAATTTTAATGCAAATCATGACAAAATCTTTGTTTAATACAAAAAAACACAATTTTATATCATTCCTAACTTTACCAAATGTTACAATTACCTCAATGACTACATCTGTTAGATGGCGCTTCTGTCTAAACAGGATGTTAGTTGCACCAATCACAAAGCCTCTTATATTTACATCATTAAGTAGGTCATAATACTGCAGAGACAGATATGGATGACAAATGTATCCCTGAAATATAAGAAGATGTTGTTCCATTTCTGAATCTACAACAATATCTATCTTTATATCTTTTTGTGTTTTATTTTGAGATGTATCTTTCATGTATTATGAGTTTTGTAGAATATGTTTGTGCTGCCATGTATTACTAATTATGTTGGGTGTAGATTTCAGCTTTATTTTTTATTATACATGTTATAATTTCATCTATTTACAGTAACATATACATGTACATCGTATATATGTAGTAAAACTTATTTTTTTATTTTTAACATTGTTTGTGATACATGTATGTAATTTGTACTCAGGATGTGGAATTATTGTGTATTATGTATTATTCATATATACATGCAACTAATTAAGTCAAACTGTACATGTAGCAATGTTACAGAAGAACTTACTCTAGTAAAAATCATTAGAGGTAAGCCACAATCGTCCTGTTGGATCTTAGGAACAATGGGAATGGCATCCTTTAGGTCCTGCATTGGGATCATTTTATTGTTGTTATTGTTAGCTTTTCTATTCCTAATCTTCTCCTTCACATTAAATCCCCCAAAGGCTGTACTCAGTTTGTTTTTCAAAGCAGCCGTAGTTTTACTTGGACTGGTTTCAGTCTTTGATGAGCTTGTTTCACCACTAGAAGTTTTTTCTGGTTTTTCTTCTTTTTTATCTTCATCTTTAACAGAGTTTTGAATTGGTTTATCTTGAACCTTACTTTCACTCACAGCCTCTTTTTCACTTTTGGGATTTCCATCAGCAGAATTTACTATTTTTAAACCTTCAGAGTGATCCCCACTAGAATCTAGATTAGGGTCTATTGTTAGTAATACGGAATCCTCTTCCCAGGAAAAGCAATCCTCCCTATCAATGTTTTTAATAGACTCTGGGGAATCAATTTCCTCAACACTAACACTTCTTTTCAAGTCTTCTAAGTTTAAAGATAGTTCTAAAGAGGATGGTTTTTCATTTTCATCGAAATCCTCACATTTTTCAGAAAGCTCTTCTATATTTATCACAGAGCTATTATTAGGTATGGTTTCTCCAGTTTGTACAGCCTCTATATGAGTTAAGTTTTTCATGTCAGAAAATGGATCAGATTGTATAGAATCTGCTGATGAGGGTGTCGTCTGCTGTTGAGACTGTGAATGATTAGATACAGACTTTTGAACTAGTTTAGTTTCCCCAAAATTATGGCCCCCTATGGCAATCCCATGACTAAAGTCTAATGGGCTTGACCCACTTATGTCTACAGAATCAGAAGTAAGTTTATCACAATCATTTGAATTATCACAGGTAACACTGACTGGTTTTGTAGAACTATTATCACAAGTGTCCTTGACATCACATTCAACCTTGACATCACTTTCGACCTTGACATCACATTCAACCTTGACATAATCACTTCCTGACGTGGAATCCTGATCAACCTCTGCATCTCTGTCCATTGAAGGGGATTCTGGTTCCTCACTAATAGTACGATGTATTCCAGGTTTGGACGCAGTCTCTTGTTCACCTGACAAGTTAAAGACAGGTTTATCGTCATGGTAATGGATTTCAAGGTATTCATCACTGTCGTTACTGTCATATCGGGTGGAGTGTAGTGTAGGTGAGAGCAGACGTTGGCCGCCACAGGTGGCTGCTTCCTGAAGACCAAACTCGATCATACCTACAATGTAAAAGCAACAAACGATGAAAGTATATGATTCACCAAATGTAACTTAATAATTTTTATTCTAATGTAAGACTAGAGTAATGTCTTATTCAAGTTATTAAAATATTTGATGTACCATTTATACAATTGATGGTGTGAAAGGAGTAGAGCCACAAAACCCTCAAATTGGCTCAGTATTTTTACTAATTTTCAAAATACTTCAACTCTTCGTAAAGGAGTAGAGCCACAAAGGCCCTAAAATGCAACTTTTATATACTTGCTTGTTGTTGCTGCATTAATGTTTATTAATCTTTATATTTCATGAATTGCAATAGTTTTTTTACCGATTTCATGACTCTTCTCCTTTGATGAACATATGCATTTTTTCTAGGGTTTCTAAGTTAAAAAGTTTTACAATTAAATTATAATGGAGATAGCAGTAATTCATTTTAAGATATGATGGTATCAATTGCTTTCTGTAGGTTAATAACCATTTAACTGACAGTAAACTCAATAGTATACCTGGAAATAATGATAGCACAGACAGTAGGACATTACACAGCTTGGAAACTGGAGTACCAGAAAACAGCACCTTCAATATTAATATATTCTAATTTAACAAGAAATCTTTCAGCCAATCTCACTAGTGATACTTCTGGTTTTTATTTCCTTTAAATTATGAACAGCTGGACAATCTATTCTATAATTATTGAATTTGGTGAAAATATACAAAACAACGCATGCTTGAAAACAATCATAAGAACAGATGTATTTGCCTTCTTTTTATGTGTTTTATCACAATATTCATAATATGTCATGTATATCTACCCAGTACCATTTTTTTTCATTGAAGTGCTTGTGTTATATTTATGGCTTAGTGTTCTGTCATTATTTTACCTTTTATGTTACGTTTTTTTTTTTATTTTTAATACCACATTGCGGTTTTGAGTGAATATCTTTATATATGAAAGTCTTTGGTCAGTAATTTTATTATTGTATGAATGAAAAAATAAAGAAATACTTTGTTCCGTCATGTTACATAGACATTAAAATACTACATGTATACATTTAAAGCAACACTAAGACAGAAGAATGAAGAAAAGCATCAACAGGTGCTTATAGTGAAAGGAATATCACATCCTGAATTTTATGGTAATGTTTTTTTATAAAGCTCACAAATTTAAAAGCAATCCATTAGAAATGAAAAATTGGCTTCAAAATTTATTACGGAAAGGATATGAATTGAATATATTGGTTAAATCTTTGAATTTAGTGTTTTTTGGCAGAAATATTGATAACTTGATACTTGCTTTAAAACTTCCATAAACGTTTTTACTATTGTCATTTTTAAGCATTATAGCGATCAAGCGAGTCGGTTTTGTGTGATGACGCTTCACTAAAGCATTATTGTTTGAAGTGTTTTGTCGGATTTAAAATCGATACGTTTGATTTTTTTACATCAGTCGATTGATGATTCTCAGCTAGCTGTCAGTAACAGCGAGTGTTCTATAGAGAGTTACTTTACCATCCTTTTGTTTGTTCTTGTTTTTTGTCTTAGGTTCTCTCTAGTGGGATTGGACTTTGATCGATTTGATTTTTATTGTGTGTTTAGTTTTTGTGCTTTGTCTTGGAATATTGATAGGGGGAAGGTTGGGCCCAAAAAACTAGTTTAACCCCGCCACATATTACATGTGCCTGTCCTAAGCCAGGATTTTTTGACAAAGCTTTTGTTTGTACTTGTCTTTTTGATGTTTTCTGTTCCTTGCTTAAGAAGGGGGTCTATCTGTGACTATTTCAGGGCTGGATTTGAATTATATGCATTCTATTTAGACCATGGGCCAATTGCAGAACCGCGAGCAGTGCCAAATGGCCTCGTTGAAGGCTGCTGGCGGTTGTCCATTGTGGTTTTTCTAAATTGCTGTTTAATTGTGGGTTATGTTGTGTACACTTATTCCACATCTCATTATTTTCTATTAAGTGTGTATTCCAATTCTATGCTTTGGCATCAAGTTAATTCTAATCCCTATGGACACTCAATGTGAAATAAACCTACCCTCCTCTCTAACAAAATCAATTTGAACAACACAACAATTTTATGCTTAAATTCAGACACTACATCTCTCACTGACATCCCTAAAAAAGAAAATATTGATAACTGCAAATAAATGATAGGATTATAGAACATTGTGAAGTTTGTGTGTATTTTTTGTTTTGTTTTTCCATTTTTATATAGTCTTTTTTGTCTACTGTTTTTTCTTCACCTATTTTTTTCTTTTACATTTTAATGAATTATCTGTAGTCCATTGCTTCTTGATAGTTTGACCAAAATCACACAAATGAATTTGGCATTCTTTATATGGATCTTCATGGTTTGCATATATGTATTGCTACAGGGAGACAATGTAAAATTATAAGTTTGTTGGATATTCATTTTTGTGGTTGATGTGAAAATTGGTACCCCATAAATATAAATGAAACCATGGTACATTTTATCTTAAATAAATAAGGCCACGAACATTTTCCTACCTAATAACATCTGGTGTCCTTCCTTGATGCTGTCATTTAACGTTGCTGTTAGGTGTTTGTATGTATCTTCTAGTAGTGTAACTTTACTGAAATCCTTCTCATCAAAGTAGGCATGGGTGATCAGTTCAAGTTTTGTCTGAATCAGTCCAAACAAAGGCTGAAAATTTAATAATATATTAAAAAAAACAATTTGTTTTATGTTTATCCAGTTGGCTTTTTCAAATGGCTTAATAAAGGTTTTTACTTTTTAGGGTGCATTTACATATGTAATTGTTGGGATTTTTTTACAATTTTATTTGGCAATTATATTCAATGATTGTTTTTGTTGTAATTAAGGACTCGCTAGTCTAGTTTTGGGATTACTGCCATTTTTCTGGAATCCTCCAGTTTTTACCATCAAAATAGGGTTAATTTTTTTGCCCATGAACCCCCTATTTTCTTTTTATCAATGTCTTAAATATATCATAAAGAAGTGATTTACAAAGTTTTATCAAATCCTATTTATTCCATCATGGGTTTATTGCTAATGTTAAACGTATGAAAAAGTCAGAGAAAACATTTTCCCACCAAATTTTAATGTCAGTTATCTTGAAAACGAGGTCACGATTCACGAACCTATCAAATTTTTTTTGCTTATTTTATACTTTTACCTATTATCTTTTCATTTTAGACATCAAATTTGAAACCTATTTATTTTCAATAATAGTAGCGAACATCCTTAAGTTATTGAGTATGCTTCATTTCTATGTTTGTTAAGTTTTTATGAGGAAAATTATGACTGGGTTTTTCTAGTTGGGACCTTTTATCTATGTCATTACATTTTTATGGTATTTATTAGCCTTTTATGTTACCATTACCATTACCAGTAGTTCACTATCTATTTTTATAACCAAATCATTTCACAAATAGCTCCCTTTTTTTGAAACCCTATTTACATCAATCTTTTTTGATTACATACCAAGCGACTCAGCACACACACACTTTTCTGGACAGTACTTCTGGTCACATCTGATGACTTGTTGATCAGGTCCTGAAAATATAAATTAATAATAGTAGATAATGAAATATGTAACTACTTAAAATCTTCAAATGGAGGTATGGAACATGATCATATCAGTGATATATGTAAACCAAATAGTAATCATATTTGCTAATGAAATTTATCCATACATCTTTTTTTCAATATTTATCTTCTTGTCAAATTTCTAGTTTTTATTTTATCTATAATCTAGTATTTGATGTAAACCTGCTTTACATATTTAAGTCTTTTAAGATACAAAATCTTATGGTATAAAAAAGATCAAAAGTAAAGGAAGTAGGTGAGCAAAAGACCAGAAGTTGAATCCCACAAAATGTGTGTGTGTGTGTGTGTTAGTGTTTAACGCCCTTTATCGATGCACCTAGGCAATGTAGGGCGGTCAGTTTTATTGGTTGAGGAAACCGGAGCACCCTGAGGAAACTGCCTAACAAACCTAATCACCCACAAAATGTAGATCCATGTAGAACAATTACTATCAGGAGAAAAGTATCTACAATAGGCATATAAATCTGAGTTATTACCTTGGCATCTATCTGTCGGTAACATGCCACACCATAAACTGTATGGTGCTTCTCTATCCTTGATGGAAGATGGAAAAATATTGTATCTGAAAAATAAAAACATCTACATCTCAAACATAACATTTTTTTAAAGATCTGAAACCGGAACCATTTGTTGGATGCATGCATGTATTTGTGAGCTTAAGTATTACACTTTTCTGATTTTTTTTGGTCTCTAAATCATACATTTGGTTCTTCCTTTTGAGTCAAAATGCCAATAAATGATTTTTTTTTCTTTGAGATCTTGACAAAATATTTTATCATTGATCCAGGGCCAATTGAAAAACCACAAGCAGAAATCACTGGTCATATTGTTGAAGGCTGCTGCAGAAGGCTGGTTTTCATTGTGGATTTTTAAACTGCCACTGATTTATTATCTTCTAATTACATGTATTGACCTTTAGTATAATTATGTGCTCCATCAGGTATTCCAAGTGATGGTAGGTGTTTCCATTCCTCTGGTAGCTGGTTACTATCTACTGGATTACCATCAATCAGTGGGGGGTAGGAAAATTCTACCTGAAAATCAACACACTTTATATACATGATATATGTACAGTAAAAAGAAATAAAAAAGAAATGCAATATCATTCTTTCATATGATGGAAATTTGACTAAAAAAAAAAATGAAATCTGTTTATTTCCCCATTCCCCATCCCATACATGTATTTTTTCAAGATAAGTAGGTGCCAGGGCAGATGGGTTATTTTCATTTTTTTTTTGAAAATAAGAAAATGCAATTCTTCTTTTTCTTTCTGGATACAAGTCCAGAATTGTTATAACTTACATGTAGTTGGTGCCACAGACAGGCAGTCAGTATTTTGATATACATGTAATATAGAATGGATATGGTGAGCTGCAAATTTAGAAAGGGTGTCTGTGTGCCAACAGTGATGAAAATCATCTTTTTAAAGCCGTTGACACCGGAAAATCCAGCATGGGGTTGAGCTGGAATCAAACCCATACTCAGTCATCTATGGCAACTTTGTCTGCACTGTGTCCAGCGCCCTAGACCACTAGACCACCTAGGCTAGATAAAAATCTAGCTTTCCGTTGCCTAGTTAAGCCTCCTCTTAGACAATCTAAGGTTGTAACACAGTACATGTACATGATGAACATTAGATATATATATTTAAAAGTAGTCAGTATTTTGGTTGTACTCTTAGTTGCCTCATATTATTATGGTAACCAAAATAAGGAAGGAATGTGTCAATAGGACATGGATGTCCCCACTGGCCCAAACAGGAAGTAGAAGTCCAACCGATCTGAAAGTTGTTTAGGACATACAATTTGTCATACTGAACCATCCTACCAAATTTCAAATCATTCTCATGTACACTGCAGGCCAAACAATTTTTAATTTCTCCACTACATTTATGTACATTTTATAATTTAGTTTTCTTATAAGATCAAACTTGAAAATATTAATTGAATAAAGAATAAGATAAAAACAAAATGTTCATGTGATTTTTCTAATAATTTTCTTTCTCATCAACTGTCCCTCCACTATAATTAGGATATCTCCACCCTGGTGAATGGTGTCTCCACTCATCTCCAACTCCATGATGTAGAGTGGAGAAATTAAAAATTGCTTGGATGGGTTTCTGAGAAGAGCTTGACAGAAATTTTCATCTCGACCCAGTCACAATCAGGAAATAGAAATTGGATTGGTCTGAAAGTTGCTAAGGTCGTACAGTTTGTCGTACTGGACCACCCTACCACGTTTCAAATCATCCTCATGTATGGTTTCAGAGAAAAACTTGACAGAAATTTGTAGAGACGCAGAGAGTATAACTTGACAGGTCTGTTGTAATGCAGGAAGCTATTCTTTGTTGTAATTCATTTATTTATCTAAATTATGTATGCCCCTATCACCATTATGTAAGTCAGTACAGTAAGATATAAAGGGAGGGTGTATTATCTGATTTAGCTGTCTGTGTTATGAGCATGCTTTTATAGCACGATCTCTAGTACTCTACCTGGCATCCCTTCTTATGATGAAATCCTATCACTAGAACATGAAGGACAGGCGATTCGTGAGTAATGATATCATTGCTCATCTTCTTTATGTCAAAAAGTTGAATAAATATAGCAAAACATCACATGAAAACAAAATAATCTTCTTAATTTTTTGTCACTTCCGGTGACTTGTCCTACCGAAAAAGATTTGTTAACCGAAATCCCATTGGTCGACAGACTTTGATCGATGTCCAACTAATAACCTAACAAAATTGATTGAAAAAACAACGCATAGTAACTTTTAAAAGATCAAATTATTTAACACGAATGAAATAATTACACTATCCATTATTTAAGGGATACGAGCCTGATATTTTTTGTAATTAAAAGTGTTTTTAGAATAGAAAATTTGGAAAGAATAGCTCAAAATAGCTAGACTTTATGAAAAAAGTTTTCAAAAACATGGAGCCGTTTTCAAGATATAAGCACCTAAAAATATGGCGGGAAAAAAATTCTCTAGATTTTTCATAGGAAATACATTGAAAGTTCGTCTTCTGTTTTAACATAGAAATTGTAATTAGAATTGAATGAAATTGTTATAGGGTGTTTATTATGACCTTCTCTTAATAGTTTGAACAAATATTAAGAAAACATGTTGACATTTTTTAATGCATTTGAATGGATAAAAGCCGAGGATCTCGAAAATGTTCAATTTCTGAATCTTTGTACTCCCTTAAACAGAATTGGATGAAAAGGAAAAAAAATCCGATTGTTAAAAGTTATATCTCAACACCGTAAAAATCTAAATCTTTTTGGTGTGCATTGTTAAAGCTTTGATCTGTTTTTCAAAATAATATGAGGCAGGTTTAACCTGTGACGTTCCCGAAGTTAACACATATCTATAAATATTTTACAAGCGAAAAACAAATATGTTTCTATACAATTGCGATATGCAAAATATATTCGAAAATAAAAACAAACTAGCTTTTAATTAGGGTCACAAGTGTGCTAAATAACGTCAGTCGAAATTTGTAAAGAAAAAAGCGTTAAAAAGACGCCGAAAGTTCGGGGAAAACGAGCGTGGTACAAGACCACAGTTAGCTCCCTTCAATTTTCGTTGTCCAATAATATAATCCCTATTAAAACATATCACATATAACCCTCATAGGTGTAAATTAAAATGGTAGGATTTTCTGAATTTTTAACTAAATGTTCTAGAGGCTTATGAACTTTATGTGGCCAAAGTTTCATTTAAAAAGAAATGGTGCGAATTGTTTAAATTGACATAAGGTTATATTGAAAATGCATTGCAAATTTTGAAAAAAATATCAATGGTCTCGGGCCGCGTGCTATACCGGACGTTGAAGGAAAATTCAGGTCATAGTACAACTAGAATATTGACATTTCTACCATTTATCGCTACCTTCGCACGCCTGGGAAACTCGAAAGTCGCAATTTACATTTAATGTAATAAATTGAGAAATTGAAGAATGCCACTCCATTTATATTTGTTGAATAATTGTAAATAAAGCAAAAACAGTTTATTTTGTTCAACTATTAACGTTAAGGATGGTCACTCTTCATGTTTCAGAGTTTCAGTCTAATTTCGGAACTCCTCTTGACTTTACCTTTAATTACTGAAGAATTTTTTTGCACACTGGCCCCTACTTTTTATTACATTTTCTGATTATATAGACCTTGAAAACTAACTGTATAAAATTTCTTGAAATTCTTGATACAACGTCATGGTTTTTAATTTATTAAGGCCAATAACGTCACAATGGTAAAGTAATGTAAAATCTAGAGGAGTCTGATTTCCCGCCAAAGTTTTGACGTCATATATCTCGGAAACGAGCACACGGACCTATAGTTTTCTTTTTGTCATTTGATTAAGTGGACAATATTGTCTACCAAATTCACCACAAATAATAAAATCTTTGATATAAAAAAGTTCAGGAGTGACCACCCTTAAGTTACATTTTTCCTTAAGTCCGGACTTGTCCTGGTTAATAGAACCGCCTTGACAATATAAAAACGATTTCTGGCTTAAAATACAGGCTTAACTATTATTTTTGGTATATTTAAGATCTGTGACGTATTTCACATCTAGTGACATTCTCTGATTCTTGCAAAAAGTGTTTTTTCACTTAGTATCAATAAACCTCCGGGTAACAATATTTGGTTGCGACTTGCGAGTTTCCCAGGCGTGCTTCGGGAGCGTAATAAGAGAAGTTTTACTGTGACTCATCAAAAGTAAATAAACGAATTGTTTAGTTGGTAAATCTCATCTTAAAGTAAAATCGAATACATAAATCACAATAAAAACCTTAAAATTAATGTGAGGCAGGTTTAAACCTGTGCTCCCGAAGTTTCAATTCATTCTTTTTTTTTTCGATAATAAAAACAAACTAGCTTTTCTTGTGAGTTACGCGTGTGTTTGGTGACATCTAAAATTTTCAAACTCTTCCGAAGGGATACAATACAATAGACATTTGCTCATATGTCTTAGTTTCCATTAAAAGCCACTCTTTCGTTTTGTGTTGTTTTTGTTTTTCATTTTTTGTTGTTGTGTGTGTGTGAGTGAGTTTTGTTTGGCGAAAACTTTATTAGGCTAAACTACCTAAATGGTAAAATATGAAGATTGGGAAATCAAGACTAGTGATGGTATAAACATTTTGAGATTAAATATATAGTGTTAAAAAGTATAACATTGTGATAGGCTTTTTTCTCTATAATTGACTGCCTTTGAATGAGTTTGGAATGGTCCGGTGTCGAGTGTTTTTGAAAAGCGGAACTTCTACAAAATGTAAATTAATGCATTAACATTGTGATTAAACAAGATATTCGCTGATAAATATCGAATGTTATTGAATAATAAAAACGGAAATTACACGACTTTTATTCATCTGCTTTCTAATTTTCATCAGTGAAATTGGATATTTATATTTTCACATCAAGTTCTAAACATCCATGCAAAGAAAGGAAAATTAAAGGATATTAAAAAGTATGCTAAGATCATTCTTGAAATAACAGATTATAAATTAAAATATTTTGTAGCTTAATTTGAATTTTTCATTCATTTACATTCTTTCTTTTTAATGGTCGCTCCCCGTTCCCCATTGAAACATGAGGACCTGCAGGAATCTGATACGGGATGCTATTGAAAATTATTAATGAGCCTACTCATTTTAAATTGGTACTCAAATACCTCGGATTCTCTCGAACCACCGGGTTATACTAAATCATTCACGGGTATTTACAGCTTACAATTCATTTATTTTCCCAAATAGTTTTGTAATTAATGGGGCTATTTTTCTCCTCGTAAAATTACTCTCCAGTTATTTCGGATGACAAGAAGTTCATTCACAAAAGTAAATTTTCCCATGCAAATCGATTTTAAGGTTTTGTTTGGAACGTGTTAAAGGGGCGTTCGAAAAACGACCCCTGCTCGTTCAACACGTTCATTTCTTAAACAAGGTCCCGCCTACTAGTTTAATATTTCAAAGAAGGAAAAGGATATAAAATTGATAGTTTTTCTAGATTTGAGTGCAGAATAACCGTTGTATGAAGGGTTTTTACAAGTACATTTCTGTCCAACGAGCGTACAGCGTTCACAAGGTGCTTTCAAACTGGTTGAAAACATGATACAATGTACTTGAAATGTTTTAAACACTGGCTGAGCAGTTTATGAACCTACTACAGAAGCAACTGCAAATACAAATCAATCAAAACAAAACAACAAACAATATCAAACGCACACACAAACTGTTAAACATATCGGGAAGAAAAAAAAAGGCTTCCGAATGATCTTGAATATATATTAGAAAAGCACAGAGTCAACGAATCGGAATCTGCTTCTGAATTGGTACTGCGTCGGGTCTGGTTAGAGCATAACCTCACAAACTTTTAAAATGGCAACTGTATGTGGCAAAAGTCGTTTTTACCAGTTAAGCGGAAGCTAGTAGAATCTGAACTGGTTGATTCTTTCTTTGGAGGCATCCTATCAGTTCTGCTGAAGCCTGTTCGAAATGGTGGCTGCTGATTAAAGAATTATTGAAACCCAAACATGTTGGCCAAACAGAAATATGGTAAAAATATTGCCGTTGGACCTCTGGTTGATCATCCAGCCATTATATGAAGACTCGTTATCTAATAATCGGCTTCTGTAATGATTTTACAGTAGGTTCATCCAGCTTGGATAGAACCACGCTAGTCTGGTATATAACCATTCATGATGTACCTGGCTGCTCCTCTACTATACTTTGGTTTGTCTGTTGATGTACCTGGCTGCTCCTCTACTATACTTTGGTTTGTCTGTTGATGTACCTGGCTGCTCCTCTACTATACTTTGGTTTGTCTGTTGATGTACCTGGCTGCTCCTCTACTATACTTTGGTTTGTCTGTTGATGTACCTGGCTGCTCCTCTACTATACTTTGGTTTGTCTGTTGATGTACCTGGCTGCTCCTCTACTATACTTTGGTTTGTCTGTTGATGTACCTGGCTGCTCCTCTACTATACTTTGGTTTGTCTGTTGATGTACCTGGCTGCTCCTCTACTATACTTTGGTTTGTCTGTTGATGTACCTGGCTGCTCCTCTACTATACTTTGGTTTGTCTGTTGATGTACCTGGCTGCTCCTCTACTATACTTTGGTTTGTCTGTTGATGTACCTGGCTGCTCCTCTACTATACTTTGGTTTGTCTGTTGATGTACCTGGCTGCTCCTCTACTATACTTTGGTTTGTCTGTTGATGTACCTGGCTGCTCCTCTACTATACTTTGGTTTGTCTGTTGATGTACCTGGCTGCTCCTCTACTATACTTTGGTTTGTCTGTTGATGTACCTGGCTGCTCCTCTACTATACTTTGGTTTGTCTGTTGATGTACCTGGCTGCTCCTCTACTATACTTTGGTTTGTCTGTTGATGTACCTGGCTGCTCCTCTTCTATACTTTGGTTTGTCTGTTGATTTCAAGTCTCTAATAAAGCAACTATTTAATTGATCGCCTGGTTAATAAAGTCTTTTAATGTGAATACATTTTTCTGAATGGACCCTTTTCAAATGCCGGTAAGGAATAGACCCAAAGCAGCGCTAAGTTTGTCGGTAAAAATCCATTGTAAAGAGCGCCCATTACCCTGACGGATCCTGACGACGAGTTGGGTGCTTTGTCCACACCGCCAGTTCCGTGATGTGTCCCCCTGGTGGTTGAATATATCTCCAATGCCGGGTCGATACTGAAAACCTTAAAATGTCGCGTTCCTTGTACATTAAAGAACACTGCTGCATGTGTCACTAAGAGTAGGACCCATAGGATCCTCTGCAAAGGCTTAGAACTCGACCTGACCAATTCATTTTTTTCATTGACAGTCAGAACTCGTTTTCCGCCTATTCAACTTTTCAATTCATCATCATGGAATGTTCATTTTATCACCCTTCATATTCATCTCCCACTGGTCGCATATAGCAAAATTCGTGCTGCTTGGGAGTAAATCAATCCAAATACTAGTAACCTAACCGTTTTAAAAGTTTGAATTGTAACTTGTAATTAAAAAAATATACGTATTTAGTAAGCGTACGCGTGTATTGAATTGAAATGACGAACTTTGATGATCATTAACTATAATTTGTTAACTACCCACAAACACTTTCATTTCAGATCTGGAAAAATGGTCTTTTTTTTCACGAACGGGACAGGTGTATAATGATATCTACCTTGGCCATCAAGGTGGATCCATACTAAATTAACCCGAAATAGTATTCATTCATAAAATGAATAAATCATCAAAAATGTTGGATTTTTAAAAAAAATTACTGTAAAATAATCAGATATAGATTTGGGGACTTGATATGGTTAATATCTGTCAGATTGGAAAGATAGGTTTCAATTGATATGTTAAAAGTAAAATTCTTATCAAAAGATAAAATAATATTCTTGTAAAAGATTCTAGTTATCATAATTGGGCTAAATCCTTAACCTTCGTCGATGAAAGAGATAGTATAGAGCAACGTCCAGCTGTGAAACCTTAACTAAAATTAAAAGTATAACATTGAACAAATTAAGTGAAATTGTTAACAAGAAAAGATTTTTTTTAGACCAGTGAACTTCATAACCTCGTAAAATTGTCGTTCAATGTGTCCTATTGTGAAAGAAAGTAACATAACGAGCCAAAAGAAAATGGAGAAAGGGTATTACATATTTTGTCAAGTGTAGTTACATTCGAGTTCGGGTCTACATAAAACCCAATATTCTAAATTCGTTAAAAACCATTTTGACTTTATTCTAACATTTTTTTATTATTATATGAGCGTGAATCCATAAAATGAAATGTTAACATATCGACTGACAAGAACTGAACTGATCTTCAGGCCTGGGGCTCAAAAGAAACTAGAAAACTGTGAGCCACGTGACTAACCTATATTAACAACCCCGCACTCCCCAAAAGGTAAAGCAGATCAAATCTTAAAATAGGAGGTGCACATCTACACTTTGTCACACACATTGTGTGAAAGCTTCATGAAACTCCATCAAGGGGTTTAGGAAGAGTTGCGTCGGATAAGAGATTAGTACCCCTTTGTAGTCAAACAGCTAAGTCCATGTCTTGCTATGGGAATTCCCAATAATCATTTTGCTAATGAAACTCCATCAAGGAGTTGAGGATAAGAGGAAAAAAATGTACCGTGAGGTGTTACGGAAGGACGGACACCCCTATCACTATATACCTCCAACTTTTCAAGCATGCATGGGTATTACACATGGACTGACGATAACATAATTTGATGTTCTTTTTTTTCGACAGCATCCCTTGCATTCTGTAGCAGATTTATTTACTATTTTTGAAATCCTTATCGACGTTCTTGTGGTTACCAGCGCTGTTCGGAGCAAAATTAGTTTTTGTTAATATATGTAGACTTGTACAAGAAGCCGTGGTTACTAAAAGCATTCCGCAGAGTCAACAAGTGTAAGTAGAAAACCAGTTTAGTACATACAATCTAGACATAACTTTTACTGAGAACCCTTAATGAATCATTGAAAAGATCGATAGTTATCGGCGATCACCATCATTGTTTTTACTTTCTAATGAGAAGGTTTGTTTTTGATGTGACAACTAATTATCCCGCCATAAAGGTATCAGATGCTTCCTGTTTTTATTGTCTCCCTTTGATCTTGTACCGACGGTGAAGATAAATGTCATAGTCAATTAAATCTTAGTCATTAATTGATATTACTTATGTAAAAGGATGACCTTACAGTTTTCTTAATTGTACCTTAGTCCTCTGATTAATCATGGTTTTAATCATAAAAAAATCTAAGGATTTAGATAAAAGTAACATCAATTTTCTCAGAAGCAGACACTCAGGTAAACCACTTGGCTGCATATGAAAAAGACATGCGTTTTCAATTGGTATTATTTTAACTGCTTTATTGCATGTTCTCCCCATTACATTGTTATTTAAGTAATGCTCATATATTTAGATGTAGACAATAAAGAAACGTGGATTATAATTAAGTGTACGCGACACAACCAGAAGTCGCTGCTCGCCGTCTTGCATAGGCTGAAGACTAAAAATACAATATATAAGATTCAAAACCAATCCCCAAATTATCAACGACTTCAAGACCCATTTCTGGACATAGAACAATGAAACAAAAGATGACATGGACTAACAAAAGCTTTGACAAAAAATCCTGGCTTAGGACAGGCACATTCAAAACGAAAGTGTCATTGATCTGGCAGTGAACGTTATAGTTAGTTAGTTAGTTAGTTAGTTATTGCTTTACTCCTAAGCAGCACGATTTCGGCTATATCCGGGAGATGAACATGAAAGTGGTGATGAACATGAAATGACGATGAAGTGGAGGAAATGGGGACACAAGGCTAATCGGATAGGAGAGTTTCGACTGCCACTGGAAAAAAGGAGTGATGGATAGGGACGGGAAATTTAGCCTCCTGCATGGGGATCCTACGGGTCCTACTCTTACCGAGACCTGCAGCAGGGTACTTTAACGTGCGAGGAACGTGACATTTTTCCGAACACGGTGCACCACTATGGTTTGCGGTCAGGTTTTCCGCATTATCGCCTGCAGACGACCCCGCATCTCTCGATGTCAGGGCTGCCCCATTCAACCACCGTGAACGTTATTTGTACATGTATAGCGCCTTTTCGTGGTGACGAAAAGAATTGATCAATTTTCTTTCAATTTCAGGCTTTCTCTCTTTCTTTCTCTCTAGTGGCTTGTGTTGGCTGATTATTTGATCGCTTTTTATTTATTATTGGATTCTGTCCTGCATTTTCCTATTAATAGCTCTTTTTAGTCTGCCATTATCTGCTTTAAATTGTACTGAATTTGTTTGACTTTTGCCGACGATCAATTTAAAGTAGATTAAATCTGGTAAAGGACGACAATAAAAACTCTTAAACCCTCAATGAGTTAGACTTCTCTGCTTCCCCGTGTTGGTTCCAGGTGGCGAATAGGCCTGCTACAGCGCTAAGCCTGTCGGTAAAGTGCGCACAGATCCTGACGTCGGGTCATGACCAGGACGCTAAATGCCAACAAAGTGATTGTGATGTGTGCCCCAGGTGGTTGAATGGAAAAGCTTTGTTATAATGAATACCGGGGTGGTCAGGCTACAATATGGACAACCTGACCGTTAACCATAGTGTTGTATCGTGTCGGAAAACTGCCACGTTCCTCACACGTTGCAGAACCCTTCTGCTGTCTTGATAAGAGTAGGACCCGTAGGATCCCATACAGAAATCGAAATTGTCCTACTCTACCTAGCCCTCATTTTTCCAATGGCAGTCAAAACTCTCAGCCCGATTGGCCTTTTGTCCACATTTCATGTTCATTTTATCACGCCCATCATGTTCATCTCCCTGATATAGCCGAATTCGTGCTGCTTCGGAGTAAAGTAATAACTAAATAACTTAGAGACAGTCTAGTTTAGATATGTGAGAGTTTTTCTCTTAACTTCAAATGTATCTTTACTATAAAGAAACGACGTACTAAACTTAAGAACGCTTATAGAACTCGAAATATTAAAAGGATACATACTAAACCTAAAACTATGTAAAGATCAATCAGGGAACATCCTTATTTTCTTGGGATAAAACAAACATACATATAAACATGATTCTCGCACCAGTAGGATTATCTCACATATCCGAACAAACAGGGTTTGTCTGGTGCACTTCATTGTCCTTTTTTGTTAGTTTTGATGCAAAATAAATTTGATCTTGCGAACACGACTTCTATAATTTTGTCTCTATTTATCCTTTGAACTAGATAACCCTTAACAGTAATATTGTTAAATATCATATTTCTCATTTTTTCATAGTTAATATATTAAGAATAATTATTCCGACATAGGGTTACTAAAAAGGCGTTTCTTTTAGGCATTTGATTTCAAAGGCGGATTAATGGATAAATAGTCCGTTAAGTTCAAAATCTGTTTTGTATTTTTGTGAATATTTTTATACTTAAGATAATTGCACTACAACTAAAATGTGCACTGCAGCTCCATCATATTTTAAATATTAAATGAGTTATAAATGTTATTTTTTTACGTCGTCAGACTACAATTGACTATTTTTTCTTGTCATTTCATTAAAAATAGTTATAATTATTATCTTTCTCTCAATGAAATCTTTTTTTTTATTTTCATCTACCCAAATTAAAAGTTTTGTTAATCACTTCACCTCCTCTATCCAAACTTGCGACAAAAAAGTTTTATTTTTCGTTTTTCGGACATCACATTGCGGATGAACCCAATCACATTTCATATTTGCCTGTCCTATGAAATATTCGCCAAAGTTTTCTTTGTCTTGTTCCGTATTTTGAAAGCGGTCTTCCGCTGATCATGCCGTTTGGTCCACAGAGAAACAGAGATGTGTGCCCTACATAGGTTATACAGTTATTTAATGTGTAGCACTGTATGCACTTGATTGATTTTAAATGATGTTTTCTGTGGACCAATTGCAAGGCGATAAACAACAATCACGTTAAAAGTTAATAAATGCGGATTTCGCATTATTGCCCGGCGACTCCGGCATGCAAGACGACAGGATTACCCTATTTAATTTTATTACCTAATATAATAAAATTTCCTTTTCTATTACCTATATTTTAATTTTGACCATTATCACATTCTACCAGGCAATAGAAATGTGTTCTATTGCCTGGTGACGTTCTATTGCCTGGTGACATTTTGACCTCAAATTTGATTGGACGATTTATAAACATGAATATTAATGATCTATTCTAGTCTCGAACCCAAACTTATACTACCAAGGTAGTGAGTCTGGGAAAACACCTATTGATTTCTCGTAACCACTAGGTGGCGATCGTTATACCTTTTAAACTTTACCACGTGTGTATATGACGTGTTTAGCATACAAAATTCATTTCAATCTAAAATGAACCAACTTTAGAAACTCATCGTTTCATTGGTCATCCTTGGTTTTTGAAAACTGGTTCTGTAAAATCAAGAATCGGATTGGCCGAACATGCATGGTTTTGTAATCAAGAATGTCCCCATTTTTGACTCCAATAAACATAAACAATTTCCAAAACCAAGTAGACGCCCGTGAGTACAATTTAACCATAAAGCGATTTTTTTATAGTTTACAAAACCATCATGTGTTCAAAAATGTAAAATAGGATGTTTTATTGTAAAATAAGAAATATTATGTTTTAAGAAAACAAATCACATCAATTGGAGAAATTATCTCGCTATTGCATTTGCATAAAATCACTGAACCATATACACAGAATTCTGAACATACGGTTGAGTGATTTTCGTCGAACATTATGATAAAGCCTGAAAGTACTCCGAACGTACACATAACAAAATAGGTAATGGGACTGTTCCAGACTCTTATCATCTATTCATAAGCGTATGGGTGATCGAGACTAGATCTATTCCGGCTCATTTACGTGAAGTCCGTTTAACTGCAAAGTCTGTTTGTGTGTGTTCTGGTCTGTCATGACTTCCATAATAGGTCGTAGTTCAAAAGGTCATTAAACCCAATCTTTTTTTCCAAAAGTATATGGAAAAAATAACCTAAATTTTCTTTCAACACAACGTCTAATAATTTTATTAAAAAAATATTAGGTAATAAAACAGTTATTGAATGTGTAGCAATGCAATAGATCAGAACTATTTTCCCCTTGGTATCCAGATAAGCTCAATGTTCTATTGCCCTCAGCCTACGGCTTCGGGCGATAGAACATTAAGCTAATCTGGATACCTCGGGGAAAATATTCTGATCCATTGCCTGGCTACACATTAAATAACTGTATAACCTATGTAGGGCACACATCTCTGTTTCTCTGTGGACCAAACGGCATGATCGGACGTCACATCTCATTATTTTCTATTATAGTATTTTTCATATTTATTTTTTTACAATTTTCCGAACGTAAAAATAAAAGATCATGTTTCCTATCATACATGTTATATTAAATATCTAATTAAAACTAGATCTTGAATTTTTGTCCACTACGTCAATGCAGGAACGTAGAGGAAAAAAATCAAGATTTTGTTTTAATTAGATTGTATCATATTTTTCTTAAAAAGCAGGCTCACAGCACAGCAAGTATTAAACATATATATTCATGTTGATTAAAAATAGCAATTATTTATTTTATTTTATTAAAGCACACAGTAAAACGCATTGGTTATAGCTTTACAAAACATAAAACAAATACATGAATCCAAAAAACAAAACAAAAAACAAAACAAAACAAAAACCAAGAAAACAACATAAATCATGGAGGTATCTAAATTTTAAAATTGTACAACTAAAATATTTATGACGGGTCTCCTTCTCTCAGTTCTGATGACTGTTTAATAAAGGAAGCAACGGTCTTAATTTATTCAGTTGTAGTTGGATTCAGATTTTTTTTTAGTTTTTCAGTTTTATTTAGTTTATTAAAATCATAAATGTTATTAAAATATTGCAAAAATTATTAGATAAGAGATGTCATAAGTGGTTCTTACTATGCCTCTTAGAAAAAAAAACATTTTCGTCTTTCATTTAAGTATCACGTAAGAGGATCCAGTAAGAGTATGACCCACATATAGGATCTCCTACGGAAACCTTAATTGTCAGACTTTATCCATGCTTCCTTTTCCAGCTTCAAAACTCGTCTCCCTGTTTGATCTTGTGTCCTCTTTTCTTCCACCTCATCTTCATTGCCTTTTCATTTTATCATTCCTATCATGTTCGTCTCCCTAACCTAACCAAATTCCAGTGGCGGATCCAGGGGGGGGGAGGGTCCGGGGGTCGGAACCCTCCCTTTCTTCCGAAATTTTTAAAATTTTTGTGTAGATTTTCAGCAAAATTGGTCTGAACCCCCCCTCCCCTTTTGGCCCACAGAAACCAGTATGTGGACCCCCCCTTTCGAAAATTTCTGGACCCGCCCCTGAATTCGAACTGTTTGATAGTTAAGTAACTTAATTGACGTGTACTTTATTACCTATTTTATAAAGCAATACCTAATTACTGACGTATAACAAGTCAAATATTTATAAACAACAATCAGATATATTTTATCTCCAGATTCTGTGCTTTTGTTTAGAAACAGATAAGCTATGTTTTGATGTTGTAAAACACTCCTGATGAACTATCATTTTTACATCCCTTAGATGTTTAGAACATTTTTGATGGGTGTTTGTAATAAGATACCCTTGTTCTGATGATTTATCTATTGTTCCTTTCATTCACTCTGTATCTCGAACACCCGTGCATGAAAAAATTCCCGCCTGCAAAAGTCTTCACGATGATTACACGACAAAAATACCTCCAAATTAAAGAGCTAATTTGTCAAAATTGTACAGTTTTGTAATGTTTTCAAAAACACAAAAAGAAATTTGTAAAATATCTTGGCAGGGGTGAATGTAGAATGCTTTGAAATCAATGAAGTGCTAATGAACCAAACATACCTTACGATAACAGCAAAGGAATACCGAACATTTATAATTCTTTATAACGAGAGGTAACAAATGACTTCTGTCAACTTGTTTATTATCTAGAGAGAAAAAAAAACATCACTAACGAGGGAATATTATACCTAACCAACTACCAGTACCACCAGTTCCAAAGATATTTTTGGGTTGCCTTTAACATCACATTGAGTTTGTGTTGTGGATTGCAGTTTAGAGGTTTTACTTTGTTTTTATATGATTTGTGGGGTTTTTTTTTGTGTGTTTTGTTTCTATGTCTACTATTTTTTTCTTTACTTTTCCTGACTAACGACATTGGAATGTCCCATTGGTACCCCTTTGCTTCTTTTAAAACTCAAAAAGTTTTTTAAATGAAAAGCTTTATCGAAATGAAAAAGATGCTTTTATATGACCAAATCGATAAACATGATTAAGGTAATACATTACGACGAGGACAAAAGAAACAACACAAAACAGGAATCATGTGCTCCGATGTCTGGTTTGTTGTGACACTCCTTTTGTGTTGCTGATCATCACTTCATAGTCAAAGAAGCAAAGAGGCACCAATGGGGCATTCGAGTGTCAAAAGTCCGAAAGGGCAACGACAAAACCGGTAAACACGAACAAGAACAGCACGAAGAAACACATAACACAAAATCAACCGAACGGAAATCAACAACGCGAACTCGTAACAATAGTGAACCCAGGTGCTCCGGAAGAGAAAGCGCGCGGTTCCTGTCTGCTATAGCACACCAGTCGTGCTGCTTATTTCCAATTCAGTGTGTCAAATCCGGTAAAGGAACCCAAAATCAAAACTCTACGACAAACCAACATCTGCACTCATTTGAAAGATAGAAATCTCATATTTGTAAACGAGTGCACGGTGTCTACCGTAATTTTTTTTAAGTAAAGACAGCAATCGTGGAGCAACATAACCCTGTTCTAGCAATTTCTGTGCCAATCGTGACGGTCAATCAAGGAAATCGATGTTCCTGAGGATATATGAGATGGAGAAAGTCACCAAATCGAGAATTGTTCAGTGAAAGGACATCATCAATATAACAGAGAAAAAGTGATAAAAATCCTGAAAATTAAGTTGATATTCAATGAAAAGGAAATTTGTCTCAAAACTAAAATAATCTAACATTAAGTTCGATTAACAGAAACAAAGAGGCATCAATGGGGCATTCGAGTGTCAAAAGTCCGAAAGGCAACGACAAAACCGGTAAGCACAAATAACAACAGCACGAAGAAACACAAAACACAAAATCATCCGAACGGAAATCAACACTTTAAAGTTAATGCAACACTTCAAAGTGTTTAATATTAATATATCTGATGTTAATGTTCCTGTTTATTTATTTGGCGTTAGATGAGCCTTAATTTTTAAGAGACAAGAAAAACGTGTAAGTATTAACGACTATAGCTTGATGTCAATCTGGGGCCGGTAACAAGAAAATGTTCTAAGGGCGTTCGTAAGCGCCAAGTTACAAGATGCTCATAAGGGTGTAACCTAAAGCATTCGTGGTCCCCTCGTACATCAATAGTAAGTCGTTCGTAAACGACTTCTTAGCCATTTTTAATTTACGAATACTTAATAATATTCCGGCGTTTCCGTAAGACATTTCATTCAGATAAATTAGAATGTCCTCACATAAATCAAATGAGCGTTTTAAGAAGCGCAAATTTAAATTGTAAAGGTCTGTAATGAATGATACATTGTCGTCCTATAGTTTTGGGAGTTACATAAAACTGAAAAATAAAACATATCTTTTCCCAAAAGTAAATGGTTTAAAAACTGTCAAAATATCACGCACAAAATATATAATGCAAAGTTCGTATGCTTGCATGTAGATTGTAAGACTTAACATGCATGACTGTGTTTCATTCATAGCATAATTTAAGTCGTTGTTTTGGGGATGTAAATATTTGCATGTAGCTATATTGTTTTAAAATAGAAAAGCATATTCGTGCGTATCTCTTAACATGATGTATAAACAAAATGTATCATCAAATATTGTAAAAGTGATTTTAATAACTAAAAAAACTTAGGTTATTTCGGGGGTTATTTTATGTTTTGTGTAAAAGGTCTGAATATTTTTTTGTTTATCTATAAATCTGTTTTTATTTACCACATTCCTGTAATAACGTCTATCTGATATTAGTCTTTCCAAAGTTTGTTCGGCATAATTTATGAAAAAATATGACTTTTATGAAACTCGCAAACATTTAAGCTTATGAGGAAAGGAAGAAGTTTCATCCTTTCATTTTAGATTATTAATTTTGTAATAAAGGTCGAGGTCAAAATGTTTCCAGACAGGAGACCTTGAACTTTGTCTTTGTCTTAGAGATTCTTTAAAATCTAAAAAGTTACTAGATTACTTTGTATGTTCAGGAGCAGAATAATAGTAAATAGCTTTATGAATGTTTACTTCAAGAAAAAATTCGGTTTTCCTTGAGGGAAGCATAAAGTTGTTATCAAACTAAATATACAAATGCCTACATGCAGGATTGGATTTGAGAAGCACACATGTATTGGCCAACTTTTCTGCGAAAACAGAAGACTTGAACTCAGCTTTCCGTTTATCCGTCTAAAGTTGGTTTCTGCAACATCTGCTGGATAGAATTTCATGAAACTTACACACAAACTTAAACTTATTAGATACAGAAGAAGTCTGTTGATTTAGAGGTCAATAGTTCAAATATCAAGGTCATAACTCAGTTTTGAAATGATTGAAGTGCTTGAAATTCTAGAATGAAATAGGTTTCCACAGCAAAACTTTAGTAAACTTGATAGAGTTTCAAAATATGTACATAAACAAGCCTACTGATTTTGGGGTCAAGGCCACTTTCGTGCAATTTTTAGCAGGCGGGGTAAGTCATATTGACAAGACAAGCAATTTAGGAAAGGTTGTTGTTTATAGGAAAACAAAAGTTCCGTGGATTTTTTTAGCAATCCCTTAAATACAACCAACAAACGAACAATGCGTCAAAGAAGAATAAATAAATAAAAGTGCAATCAGAGCGAGTCGATATCTGAGCCTTGCCATACTTCTTCTCTTCTATAAATAACCAAAGTTTTGACCAGAAGGCACTATCACCCAATAGCCAACTATTCCTTATCTCTTCGGGTTCAAAAGCTAAAAACAAATTTCTGCTATTTCAAATGTGAGCATCGTGTATTGAACCTGGCCAGCGTGCCATCACGTTTCGAAATTGGTCCTCGCATTGCATGCATATTCCTTGTACAATTAATTTGTGAGATTCTTTTCTGCAAGTATACGAGTATTAATCCATCGATTGCGCCTGAATAGGAATCAGAGTCCCATCCACAGCTCCTGCAGGGAGAATCTTTGATTTCGTAAAACTCATACATGGCCGTTTGTTTTGTTGATTGTACAGAAAATTGAAATATTGTTGGCCGTTCTTTCATTGAAAGCTGTCGATATAATGTTTATGCAAGGGGAAATCAACATCTTTCTGACTCTATGGGAATCCAAAATCATCCTCATGTAGCTTCACTGGCACCATTCTAAGTGCTATTATGATAGCTAGCGATAGCTATCTGCAAGGACGCTGATAGTGACTAGGAACGTTTTGTTTGCCTCTCTAGAGTTTCTTGTAGGTCTTTAGTGCCATTTTTATTCAACTTAAGTTACCAAGATAAGAGTACTCAGAACCACTCTTTACAAAATTGTTCTACGTGGCCTCTACGAGCGTGTCTTGTTACACCCTTAAATCGCTAAGATTGATATAAGAGTTCGTAATAATTCGTCAAATTTTAAGAACGCCTTCGAGTTACCGGAATTATTAAGATTGGTTTAAGATTATCCTAAGGGAAGTTCTTAAAACATTCATTATTTTGGAATGTTAAGAGTTGTCAATCATTCGACGGTGGCTTAAGAATGCTTCTTGTTACGGTCGTAAAAATTGCGATGCTCTTAACCCCATCGTAAGCCTTAAGAAGGCTTCTTGTTACTGGCCCCTGATAAGGATTGTCTATATCCATGTGCTAATACACTTTATTATTTCAGATTATATGCATTTCATTTTGCTATACATAGACTTATCTTTCATCCAAAAGTTGTAACCCTCAAAATTCTGAAGCTTCAGTTACGCTGAATGTTGATTTATGTTTAAATTGAGTTCTTTTTTTGATAATTTACCTTTTTTCTTAGCAGAAAAATTGGCACCACTAAGCAACAAGTGACATGACAACAGGGACTGTTACTAAATGAAAAGTTTTCTTTTGTTATTATATAAGATGTGTGTATTGATCCCCTTTTCAAATGAAAAATAAACATGAAGAGTTACGTATTTGAATGGATACCTTAATTTCACAAAAATCCGTACAACGAAAGGTTCCAAATCATGTTCAACTAGGGAGCTGTCCGTTCAAATCACTAAGATCTTGTCTGCTGTCAAAGAAGGACAACAAGCATACTGTGACACTCTTTATAATCGTAGTGGAATCAATCATATGTGTAAAAAGATTTGTAAGTTTATTTGCAATCCAATTCATTTCCTGAGGTTTATTCTTTGAGAAGAGCAGATGTACCAATGGATCATCCGAATATCAAAAGTCCGAAAGGGCAAAGACAAAACCATTACACACCAAAGAGAACAGACAACATAAAACACAGAAATACAAAAATAAATAAATAGCAATTAACAACGCCAACTCAAGTCGTAACTTTCGATTTTTGCTAGCTGTATTACAAAATGTACCACACGAAAAACTCAAGTTCGTCTGAAAAAAAAATCCTTGAACAGGCTTTTTAAAATTCAAGGAACTTTGTTGTTTTGAGTGATGATTCTACAATTCTGTCCAAAACATCTTATAAAAATAAGATTTGTTACACATTAGACTTAGTTTGCAGTATATTTGATTTTCTTTTCAACAACACATTTTTCACATATTGAGGAGAGTTTTTTTTCAACAAAAAATTAGCATTCCAATGGGCACAAACTGTCCTCCTTTCCTCGTAAACTTGTTTTACACTCTTACGAGACTGAATGTCTTTAGGATTCATAAAGAACAAAAAGATGAAAGAGGTAAGATCCTTTAATCTCACTTTCAGATATATTGACGATGTCCTCTCTGTCAACAACGCTTCGTTTGGTAGATGGAGACCTTCAATATACTCCAGAGTCAGAGATTAATAAAACACAGAATTCACTTGCTTCACGTCATTCTTGGATTTGTTTCTCAAATTGGACCTAGGTGGTAATCTCAGCACAAAATTTACAATAAAAGAGAACTTTTCAAATGATTCATTTTCCTAACCTGGAAAGTAACATACTTAATTTTACCTGCATACACATACGGTGTTTATATTTCACAACTACATGTAGGGCTTGTACGATTTTTTTCAGATTTTTTATCCGAGGGAGGTTTGGCGCGCCATAAAAAATGCCTTTGTATGTATTAGCAAGATGCTTTCTGGAGCCTGAATCGGTCACCTGACTTTAAATACCCTTTTTATATATATAAAGGGCCTCTCTATAAGGGGTCATCTGACAAAATCAGCATTGATTTTGCTGGCTGACGACCTAGCAGAACTTTCCCAAACTTTCCAAAATATCTTTGCCAAAAAAGTTGGACTTAACATCAACATAAACAAGACTCAAGTTATGATGGTCATCACAAATCAGACAAGAAATATAAATATAAAAATGTCCCAGTTCATAATACAGAAGATTTTATATAGAGAAAACGACAAAAACGAATCAGTCATACTGGAGAATTGGTGGATCGCAATGGTCCTGACTTGGTACAGGCATTTCAAACGAAATGGTGGGTTAAACCAGGTTTTATGGTGCCAAACCTCTCTCTTCCATTGTGATCTTAGGATCCGGTAATGACCATAGAACACAACATAGTTGTGAGACACAATAGGGATATTGAGGTGACCATTTCAGTACAGCAGACCAGTCAAACACTAATTAAAACAATTAACCACCATATCTTTTAACTCAATTTTGAACTTTTCTACTAGTGGCTGATAACGGAGACCAACCTTTCCTTTGCAAGACTAAACAAATCTAGAAGTCAAACCAATTTAGTGAGAAAACAAAACTGAAAATTTACAGCAGCAATGTCAAATCAGTCCTGATCAGACATGCATAAGCTAGAAGCATTCCACAACAAATGTCTGAGAAAAATAAACAGGATATTTTGGCGTTTCAAAGTGAGCAACACAGAACTGCTTAGAAAGAACAACTGCAAAACAATCAAAGCAGAAATTTAACAAAGAAGATTAAGACGGTTAAGACATGTTTGTAGAATGCACAACAAGCACTATTTTGGACACCCTAGTGAAAAAGAAAGTCAGAAAGATCTAACCAGACCTGGAGGAGAACAAGTAACTCAGAACTAGAAGACCTTTGACTATCCGAGAGACGGGCACAACGAAAGGCAAAGTATAAGGTGGGGTAAATTCAACTGGATGTGGCATTATGTCCGACTAGGAATGAAGAGTGTAAGTTAGATAGGTACTGTAGGTGGGTATCAAAGCCATATTTTAAATGAAAAAGCGTTTACATCGGTGAGCTTTGCAAACCAAACATTGATATTGAGGTCAATGGTCAAGTAACTTTAACTTTCGACATATTGTCTAACGATGACACATTTTAAAGGATAAAAAGGTCTGGAATGGACAGATTTACATGTAAAGTTAACACATATTTTACTGAAGGACACATTTATCAATGTTAGATAAAGGTCATCCAGGTACCTGAAACATGAATATTATACATCCACATGTCAAATATCAAAACCCTATATTAAGGATTAAAAATGAATGAAATGGACCACTTTGTTTTAAGAAAAAAAAAGCTCACTAGATTACTAAATCTTATATTGAAATCCGAGTGTCCTTGCATTATAAATAAAAATATATCATTTCATCTTCGTATAAATAAAAATTTTGATTTGTACTACATTTAAACCAGTATAATAAAGGTAATAACAAAAATTGCCTAACTTGGAGATTCCATCCGAATGTACAAGAGAAAGACAAAACATGGAAGACATGCTGAGAGATAGCAATAGTCCTGACTTGGTAAAGGCATTTCAAAAGAAATGGTGTGTCAAACCAGGTTTTATGGCGCGCCAAATCCCCTCCTCCATTGCGATCTTAGGGTCGGGTAGCAACTCAAAAAACACGGTTACATAATACTGATATTGAGGTGATCAGCACAACAATCAGATCAACACTAATCAAAATAATAAATAAGATTTTCAATTTGTTCTATTCTGTTTACCCAGCTTGATGACCCATTTCTACTCCATTTGTTTTACTTGAATTGTGTTGAAAGAGACACTTTCGAAAGTGCAAGACTGACAAAAACTTACTAGATCAGTTCCTTTCTAGTTTTAATTTTCTCAGGGTCAATCAATATGACGTACAAATATTTGAATATTCCATTCAAATAAAATAAGATATATTCTCTCCCGACTCAAAGAGAAGAATAATGTCTTATGATAGCTTAAAAATGAAACTTGAAAGGTTTTAGTGGGGTTTATTGGTATTTGATCATGTCTTACACGAATCTCTATCTACAATAACTGTATCTTACATCTTATGATCAAAGAAAAATTCTGATGAGGGGAATCAACGAAAACAATGCGCATCAAATGTAAACGTAAAGCCCGACTTTGATCGCTGTACCCTAGAACAATAAGGTAAAGTGAAGATCAAAAGTTGTGTTACTAAAATAGTTTAATATTAAGATAAATTATTTTGATATTGAATAATTAAGCTGGTTAAATTTATATATCAGATCTTTATTTCATTACATGACGTCACAAATTTCACTTTTAACATAGCAGGTTACAATTGCGTATTGATTTACAATGCATTTTCCATAGGGGGGTACCCTGGTTTTCGATTTTTTTTAAAATAGATCTTACCCGAATTTTAATTTCTTTGGCACAGAACCTTTGTATTGACATGCATGGGCTTTTTTCAATAAAAGTGAAAATTCTTGTCCTGTAAAGATCTTGTGAATATCTGACTAAATATGGGTGTCATTTCTACCTTGTTGAATATGTTGTGAACCAATATGCAAAATACAACAGCACAAAAAACAATTTTGGAAGGTTTTCTATCAAAATTCTGTATTTGAAGGGTGTAAATTGGCCTATTTTACATGTCCCCATAATAAAAACAGATAAAGTACACCTAAAATGTGACTCATTTTGGATCCAAGTGTAAATGACACATCATTTCTGGTCATAATAAGATACTAGAGATACATTATAGCAACATTTTTTATCTCTTTGTCTTCATTTTGTTATGTGAAAATTCACTTTTTTAAGTGTCCCCAAACTTTCTTCCACTACGAAACGATTGTAATTTTGTCACCAATATAAACATGTAATTGCAACCCGTGTTTCTAAAAATATGTCAATTTTCTTATTACACATCATAAAAACAAAATGCTACACTGGCAGGGATGTCAATGAAAAATTTTTAAACAATATTTGCCTTTTGTAAGTAGAGGATACCCCGTATTTTTTAAATTGTCCACTAGGTAACGGAAATTTGTACAACCATGCAAATGCTTAAAATTCTCCAGATTTGGTGATTTTGTAAATATGTTGTTGCCCTCGTGGAATAAAAAAAGAAAATTGTGATTGTATTGTAAGTGACTAAAATTTTCAACTTTTTCGGCAAATATGTCCACTACGAAATGGTCAACTACAACACGATAACGTTTCGTAATGGACAAAATCGTTTCGTTGTGGACAAAATCGTTTCGTAGTTGACAGTCTTTCATAAGAAACACCCTGTATATTTCATCACTCAGCCAACTTTATTGCGATGTATACTGATAAAGTTTTTGGTCAGCCCGTCTATCCCTTTATTAAGTAAAGTATTTTAGATAAATACATACCATGTATATATATAGCCTGTTAAGGAGGAGTTCTTTTCACCTCTGTTTACCAGATATTGGAGGAATTTACCAAAAAACTACCTTCATCCGTCACACTTTAAGTTTCCTTTAATTTCTCAGGAACTTTCAATCACATTTTCATGCAATTTTGTACACAAGATCATTATATCATAATTTTAACTCTATCGTAAGTTATGCAGCATTGTCCACTACGAAACAATTTTGTCCACTACGAAACTTGTCCACTACGCAACGCAATATTAAAATGTTTTTTTAATTCTTTACACAATATTTATTTTTGAAACGATTTAGATACATTTCAAACCCTTCAAGGCATATATTATTGCAGTGTAAAAGTTATATTCAAAAGGTTTACTTAAGAATACTTGTGTTTGAAAGGGTATAATTTTCTTAATTTTTAATTTTTTTTTAATAATAAATGATGAATAAAATCTATAATTAACACAATAGAAAGGTTTAGTAAAGTTATTATATTTTATGTATCAATGTTGTCAAATTCGGTGCCAAATCAACAGGTAAAATAGGTTTCTATTAAGTTTTTTCCTATTATCAATCTTAGCTAAAATAGACATTTCGTAGTGGACATTTTTTAATAGTGTTCCATATTTATTCTATTTTTTAGTAAGTTATTGTTAGCATTAATACTGCATATTCTAAAATTTGTTTGTAATAATATTGGAAAGTTTGGTTTCAAGAAAAAAGTTCACATACTTAAATTTTCTTTTCGAAATGTTTTGGGGCCTAAAATCTCACTTTTATTGAAAAACGCCCGCATATGTTTATTTTTAGCGAATAAAAAATTGGGGTTCGTGCGGCGTTTATGGGCGTAATTTTTGATCGAAAAAAGGGGGGTGGTTTTTTAACGTTATTTTTATTGCACATTTTTACATTATTATGAGCGCATAGGTGACTTCAGAATTTCTTTGCCAGTATTACCCAAAAGCTTGCTTGGTGCTATATTTAGAAACAACAAATATATCAACCAATGGAAATCATTTCTGTATTTTCTCCTACGCTTTATGTTGGGTTCAAAAACTTACCGGTGACCGAGATTTGCTAATGCGCAATTGTTACCAGCAGGGCTACACTGTTTACGTTTTAAGTTGTTTGAACATTTTAAATATCAACAAAAAGCTTATATTGAAAACTAAATGTGCAAAATGACTTTAGCTAAATAGACGCACGTGTGAATGAATAAATGATCCACATTGGACAAAGTTGGTGTTGTAGAAAGCAGGATCTTCTTACTCATCCGGAGCACATGAGTTCACTCTCGTTACGACTTGAGTTTGCGTGGTTGATTTTGGGGTATTTTTGTGCTGTTCTCATTCTTGTTCGCTGCATTTGTTATTGCTCTTTCGGACTTTTGACACTCGGATGCCCAAAAAGTGCCTCTAACAAAACCTGAATATATATGTTACTATTACACAACAACACTTAATTATTTAGACAAAGAATCTAATCTTATGATTAGTACATAAAAACAATATAAACATCTCAATAAAATTTGCCAAACCCCATGTGCTTTGAGTAGTAAATAAAGGTAATAACAAAACTACCGAACTTGAATGATCAATCTCATAGTCCAGAGAAAATGACAAAAACGAATCAGTCATACCAGAGAATTGGTGGATCGCAATGTTCCTGACTTGGTACAGGCATTTCAAACGAAATGGTGGGTTAAACCAGGTTTTTTTGCGATCTTACGATCCGGTAATGACCATAGAACACAACATAGTTGTGAGACACAATATGGATATTGAGGTGACCATCTCAGTACAGCAGACCAGTCAAACACTAATTAAAACAATTCATCACCATATCTTTTAACTCAATTTTGAACTTTTCTACTAGTGGCTGATAACGAAGAAAGAATTTTTTTTAGGGATCGTAATAGACGTATTTTCTTATAGCCCTGCTCCAAAAGTCGGTAACAAAGAAATCGGTGTTTGATAAAAAAATCTGTGAAATATGTGCAAGTTCTTGCATATCGAATAAGTTGTGAAATATAAACACCGTTTATATATAGGTATAGTGTAGGTATATTGCTCGGTAGATTAGGAAAATTAATAATTTGAAAATTAAAATCGTCTCTTTTATCGTAAATTTTTGTACTGAGATGACCACCTGGGTCAAATTCGAGGTACAAATCCAAGAAAGACGTGAAGCAATTTGATTAGGCGGTCTCTTTAATCTCTAATTTTAGAGGATATATTGAAGGAATCCATCTACCAAATGAAGTGTTATTGACAGAAAGGACATCATCAATATATCCGAATGTAAGATTAAATGACCTTGCCTCTTTCATCTTCTTGTTCTTTACGAATCCCTGAAGAAATTCAGTTCGTAATAGTTTAAAAACAAATCAGCGAGGAGAGGAGCACAGTTTGTGCCCATTGGATTGAAAAATCTCTCCTCCGAAGGTGACAAATATGTCAATGAGGAGATCAAGCATACTGCAAACTTGTTCCAGTGTGTTACATATTTTATATTTTAAAGATGTTTTGGAAAAGAATGTAGAATTATAACCCAAAATTACAAAATTCTTACATTTTGAAAAGGCTTTTTCGAGAAGTTTTTTTCAGGCAACATTTTAGTTTTTCGTGTGGCAAGGCAGTGTATAAAATTGAAAAATCGAACGTTTTCAAAGAGTGAACCTCAGAAAATGATCTAGATTTATATGATCTAACAAATCTTTTGAGTTCTTCAAAATCCACAAGGAGCTTTCACTAACTTTTATTTCTGAGGTTTAATCAAGTAACATTTTAGTTCAGAATGACTCCATAATAACAACCACCGAATCAAATTGCTTCCCTTCTTCTTGATTTTGCATCTCTTATTTGATTCGGGTGAAATATACGATAACAAGAGGCTCTCAGGAGCCTGAATCGCTCACCTGACATATGTGCCTGAAGTAAATTAAGGTTATTATTCAATTGAAAGGGTCATAAGTTTAATTAGGAGGTCATCTGAAAATATGGTTAAACTTAATGTAGTAATGATCGTACAGAGTAATTATTTTAATAATTTTCTTTCCTTCAACATTCTAAGAGGAATAACCTCTTTAATGAACAGTATTACAATCTTGACCTTATTTCATATTTTGTGCATCATAATGTGCTTTACAATATGCAGTTCACATTTCTTAAATATCTCATATAGATTTTAAGATTGAGCATAAAACATTTTTGTAAGTGCAAAATTCATAAAAAATTAAAATAAAAGGGCAATAACTCTTTCATGGGTAATTGGATCATCTTCAACATTTCAGAGCTGGTGGATCTTAAGGTGCTGATCACTTTTGTTCTCAATCAAAATTTAAAAATCTGTCACCCTTTTTGAGTTATTAGCAAAAAAAATGCAGTTTACCCCAATGTTCTATTTTTTGCCACAGTGGCCATGTTTTACGACCAATCAAAAATCCCCACACCAGTTCTATACACCTAATGATTATAAACAACTATACCTAGTTTGGTTTTAATTGGACTTAAAGTGTCAGAGGAGTTAACGTTTTCAATGTTATGAGGAAATGCTGTTAAAATGCTCACATTTGACGTTCTAAGGGGGGCAATAACTCCTAAAAGGAAAGGCCCTACAGCGTTGACCCTATACATATTTTGTAGATCCTGATGTGTTTAACAATATGCAATTTAGATTTCTCAAATATCTTGTATAGTTTTCAAAATATTGAGTTAAACAGGTGCGAAATTTGCAAAAAAATCACAAAAAGGGCAATAAAACCTACATAGGTGGACGGATTATCTTCGAAAAATTCAGAGCTGGTAGATCTTGAGGTGCTGATCACTTTTGTTCAAATCAAAATTTAAAATCTGTCACCGTTTTTGAGTTATTTGCAAAAAAAACTGCCATTTACCCCTGTGTTCTAATTTTAGCCAAAACGGCTATGTTTTACGACCAATCAAAAATCCCCACATCAGTTCTATACACCTAATGCTTATGAACAACTATACCAGGTTTGATTCAAATTGGACTTAAAGTGTCAGAGGAGTTAACGTTATCAATGTAATAAGGAAATTGTGTTTAAATGCTCAATTTTGACGTTCTAAGGGCAATAACTCCTAAAAGGACAGGTCCTACAACGTTGAGCCTATTACATATTAAGTAGATATTGATGTGCTTAACATACGCAGTTTAATTTCACAAATATCTTGTATAGTTTTCAAGATATTGAGTTAAACAGGTGCAAAATTTGCAAAAAAATCTACAAAAAGGACAATAACTCCTACATGGGCTGTTGGATTATCTTAAAAATTTCAGGGTAGGTAGATCTTGAGATGCTGATCACTTTTACTATATGCCAGAATTTTGATATCTGTAGCCGTTTTTGAGTTATTTGAAAAAAAACTGCATTTTACCCCTATGATCTATTTCTAGCCACGGCGGCCATGTTTTACGACGAATCAAAAATCCCCACATCATTTCTAAGCACCGAATGCTAATGAAAAACCATACCAAGTTTGGTTGCAATTGGACTTATGGTGTCAGAGGAGTTAACGTTTTAAAAAGTTTACGGACGACGGACGACGGACGGACGGATGCCAAGTGATGCCAATAGCTCACATGAACCTTCGGGCCAGGTGAGCTAAAAAAGATTTAATTTTCAAATTATCAATTTGCCTTACTTGGAAAGTAACATACCTACGTCACAAGCATATTGTGAATACATGTTTCATAACACTAGTTCGAAATGCCAGTTTTTGTACAATTTTTTCTGACTATTTACCCAACACCGTGATCAACCTTTATACCAAGGTTATAAGAAAATTCGTGTAAAAGGTTTCTCCAAAAACTTTTCTATCGATATCAGACATTGATAGAAAATTAAGCATTGTTAATTCAGATGATATGATTCATGGTTGTTTTTTTTAAAGATTTACTGTATTATTGCAATGATCAGATCACCATCCCTTTTGTGTTGTACATCCGATTCACAACCGTGTTGTGTATAGTGTTTCTACTGGATCTTAAGTTTGAAATGGAAGAGGAAAGGCCCAGGTTTCGCACCATTTAACCTGGTGTAGCCCACCAGTATTTTAAATGCCCGTACCAAGTCAGAACAATATCGGTCTTCATTGCGATTATCTCTTTTATGCCTTCTCCTTGTGCTGTCCTTCCTCTTGGACTTTTCGCAAATTTCTGAAAATATGTAATAAGCTCAGTAAGCTATTTATAAAGCACTCTCGACTGGCAATTTCAGCACTGATGTCTGGCAACTTTGTCATAACCACAAAATTAATGTTAACATGCTCAAGCTAATAAATAATAACAGTTTTGTACTAATCATATCACTAATTAATTCGTGTCTAACATCAAAGGAAAATGTGTTATATTATCATATACAAATTGAGCAATTATGTAAATATAAGCATTGTTAGTTCAAGAGAGTCACTATAAAATAAACATCACATAATTAACATCAAAAGAAAATTATCTTTAATGCAGAAAGGGGTTGAATTTATGTAATTTGTATTACCAATAAATGTTGCAAAGCGCAAACATAATAATTAACGGTCACAAATTAATCGCACTTAAATTTGGATTCCTCGCATACTCTTATAATTTGAAGTATTTTGTACCGTGGTTCACTATAACAGTATTTGTTCTACAAACAATACTGTCTGGGAAAGACCATTGCCTCTCTGGTACACAAAATCTTAGAACTGCCATAAGTTCATATTTTGATTTAAAGATTTCTTATTCTAACATTCTGTACAGGCCGTTAATACTAGAAAGAACCCCAAACACATTATAAATGTTTGGTTATGCTCGCGCTTGACTCTGGCACGGTAAATGTTTTTAGAACAGCTCCCTGCAACCGCAATTCGTACTACTTAAGGTTCATTGTTACACTTCGAATAAAATGGTAGATATTTGACCTATGTTTCTAGTCTATGTACGATTAAAACGACACATAAAAACACAAAATAAAGTGTAGCAGTGTCTAGATACAAATTTCGCCTATCATTTCCCTTCCAGTTTACAAGATTACTTTTGTTGTTTTCTCTATTCCTTTTCTTTCTGTTCAAATTGTACCATAAATAAAGCATGAATTACCCCTAAATAACCTTCCATAAAACCGATTGTGAGTAGATTTCATAACACCAATAATGAAATTACCTAGCACTTGGAGGCCAAATGACAGGGCATTGTTGATATATGCATGGCTCTATTTGGGTGAACTGAAAAACGCAAAGAAAATGTCCCGGCAAAACGGATCAAGTGACTAAAAGTTTATGCAAAACAATATTTATCTAGACGCTACTACGCCTTATCAAGCAATTTAATGTGTAGTAAAGCGTCCACATAGACTGAAAAAAGACGTAAAATATCGTTCATTTTTTCCAAAGTGTGAAGATGAACCTTAATAACACCAATAATTAATCTAGTATGTAAATTTAGATGTGGCAGTCATAGATTGCCTATTGAAAGTAGTAGACTTTATATTATTGATAAGTTAGAAAGAATCTGAGATTTATGTAATATGATGGAGTTAAGTGATGAATTTCATTATATTTTCAATTGTAATTTCTTTATAGATGTACACAAGAAATATTTGCCTGTTAATATATGTAATGTTAAAAATGTTAACAGTTATTCTGAATTAATGAATACTGATGATCACTAATTTTTATTGGCTAAGCTAAATTTTGTAAAATTGTAATGTCAATCTTCAAATAATATTTAACTTCCCGAATATCATTATAATTTGTACTTTGAATTTCTACATACGTTTGTTCACTCATTTATTCATTATATATTGTTTGTTATTTTTAATTGTACTATTATGCCCCATGTGGGGTCTTTAGTGAAATAAAATGTTTTCAAATGTTTCAAAAATGTTTCCTATCATTGTAACAGAAATGTTTCTCCATCCTCTGACACTGGAGATGGCAACAAATGATTGTTTCTTCATTAGAAGGCTATTTTGAATGACAATGCATTGTCAAAACCGCATGTTTTTAAAATCATGATTCAAACATTTTCGATTTTGCCTGATTCTTACGGAGAACTGCACTTAATTGTAAAAAAGGTAAAGTAAAACCACAGGGACTTGCTCCCCTTTATCATTATTTTGTTAGTGTCAATGTGCGGTACGAAAAAAACCGTACCGAACATTGACTCTAACAAAATATTGATAGAGGGGAGCAAGTCCCTATGGTAAAAGGTAGTAAAGCTTATTTGCTTTTTTCCTCTATGTCTTTGTTCATTTCCTGTCAAAAACTTCATTTTTAAATGTAATTCTACTAAAAAGAGTCTTTTATTTCATATTTGGATGTTTATCCATAAATAGTGAAATGCAGAATAAGTATACGCGACATAGCTCACATAACAAGCGGTAATTTAGAAACAACACAATGACAACCGTCAGCAGCCTTCATAGAGTCCAGTAGAAGCTGCTCACCGTTCTGCAATTGGCCCTAGTCTAAATAAAATGCATATAATTCATATCAAGCCCTGAAATAGTCACAGATAGACCAATTTCTTAAACAAAGAACAGAAAACATCAAAAAGACAAGTACAAACAAAAGCTCTGTCAAAGACTCCCGGCTTAGGACAGGCACATATAAAATATGGCGGGGTTTAACTAATTTTTAGGCCCAATCTCCCCCTATCAATATTCCTAGACAAAGCACAAATATTAAATCCTATAAAAATCAGATCAAAAACAGACTGTAGAGGATCTCTCTGTAGAACACTCGCTGTTACTGACAGTAAGATGAGAATCATCAATCGACTGATGTAAAACAATCATACATATCGATTTTAAATCCGACACAACACTTCAAAAAATGAATGATTTGGTGGAGTGTCATCACACAAAACCGACACACTTGATCGCTATAATGCTTTAAAATGACAATTAGCTAAAAACTTATGGAAGTTTTAAAGTGAGTATCAAGTTATCAATATTTCTGCCCAAAACACTAAATTCATAGATTTAACCAAAATATTTAATTCATATCCTTAGCATAATTGATTTTGAACCAGTGTTTTATTCCAACAGATTGTTTTAAACTTGTGAGCTTTATAAAAACATCACTATAACACTCAAGATGTGATATTCCTTTCACTATCAGACATCGGTAAGTACAATTATTTTTTTCAATAAGATATCGTTACTTTGGAAGAGTTTCGAAAAAGATTTTACTAACTTGGGGTATCGATATCATTGTTTTAATAATTGTTCAGTAATAAAACGGGTTTTATTATAAAAACTACGTTTTGTCCAATTTTCATTAAAACTCTCGATATATTTCATTTGGTATCGTCCCACCCGAACATTTACCTAATATAAAGTTAATGTTGCATTGTTGCAAATTAATGCAGGTAACCAAGCGGTTCAAGAAGTTTACGGATTAGGATATTTATCACAAAACAGTTTCGCCTACGGCTCGACTGCTTAATTATTAAGAAAATTTACTAACCTTCTAAGAAGCAATGGTATAACAAAGGGGTAATCAAACATCATTATGCCGAAAAGACAAAAGACAAAATCGGTAGACAAAAAATCATCACAACGAAACAAACCACACAACAACAAAAAACACACACACATAACAACAACAACAAAAAACACACACATAACAACAAAACTGCATCCAGTAACGTGAACTCAAGTCGAAACGAAAGTGAATTCAGGTGCTCCGGAAGAGTAAGCAGTCCCTGCTTGCTATAGCACATCTGTCACATTGCCAAAGATCGATTTAGTGTTGGTCCAACCCGGAAAGGGTGACATTACAAACTCTTACGTCAAACCAGCATCTGTGCTCATCTGAGAGATAGAAATCCCGTATTTGTCTACAAGCACATGATGTCTTCCGTAAAATTTCTTGAGTGATGACAACAACCTGGGAGCAATGTACCTGTGTGTTAACGATTAGCTTGTCAATCGTGTAGCTCTATCAATGAAGTCGTTATACTAGTACTCCTCGCAGGCTCTGAAATACCGAATCAATTGTGATACGTAAACTGTATATGCTGGAGCGGACGGAATGTTGCTACACAGAAAGGGAAAGTAGACTACCGGTATTGGAAAGTTGAAGTTATTACATTTGTCAAAGAGCTCGTACAAATCCTTCCTAGTGTGTCAATTTCGAGAAATAAATCTGAAATCCAGTACTAGTTCGCGTTGTTGATTGATATTCAGTTATTTTGTGTTTCCATGTTTTACATGTTGTCTGTTTTTGTCCCGTTCTTGTTGGTGTTTACTGGTTTTGTCTCTGCCCTTTCGGACTTTTGACATTCGGATACCCCATTGGTACCTCTGCTTCTACCAAATATGAAGCGGACCTCCTAGAATCTGAAGTGTCCTTCATGTCAAATTCCTTCGGATATATGAGTTGTAAATAGTCACCAAATTGAGTATTGTTCAGTGAAAGGACATCATCAATATTAAAAATGTGAGATTGAAGGATAAATCAAGTCTTTGGTGCTTTTTGTCTAGAAGTGATTGTAAGACGTCCGCTTCATAGGAATGAACCTTTATTAATACCATATGGTAGTTGACTTTATGAGCAAAAGCATAAGACACATCGGAACACTGTTTAAGATATATCAGAAACTATCATAAAGTATTTGAACAGTTATAGTTCAATAAAGGCCCTACCCCTTTCAGTTTTAAAAATGTAAGGAACTGTTCTTACTCTTTACTATTTGAAATAAGTATTTCACCAATAAAATTGATGTAAACTTATTTTGGCCAATGACTGTGACACCTAATTAAAAAAATTAAAGTAACTGTACTACGGGATATAAAATATAAGTGATTAAAAAAAAACTATATTTAATACAGATTAAGCCTTGCACTTTTAGTTTCTTATGCTTCTTTGATGTTTCTTTACTGTTTATAACAATTCCATCTCAAACTAAATTGGTAAATATATTTTCAATTATCATTTTATTATCTCCTTGGCTTAGTTAAGCAGCTCTCCACATTAAAAACTTCAGCTCTATTAAAAACACCTTGAAAAGATTTTTTCATTGTAATATTATTTTCCCTCTGAAATGAAGTCGTATAGCTTACACCCAAATAATAATATCGTATTACAAAGTGCACAAATGACAAAAATGTTTATGATTTAAGAGCTGTGAATAAGATTCCAAAGTTTTAATAAAACAAATTATAATATAGTGTATTCTTTACGAACATCAAAGATATTCCTTATCACTACTAGCCTTTTTAAATCGTCTTTTATCTCCGCAAAAACCGTGTATTCTATTGTAGCATGCACATTAAGGATATTCTACTTCAAACTTCTATAATATCAAAATCTTACCCGTGTAGCATGTCAAAGTATAATGATTTCTATCAGGAGAGCCATCACAACATTATTCATCAAATTATATCATAATGATATGAACTCTAATCGTAAAAGAAATATAGTGGATAATTTTTCATTTTGTTAAAAAAAAAACGAACAAACACCCAGATGAAAGATATCCATCTACTTTTCTCAAGCAGGGAGTGAAAGAATGATTGGGAAGATGACAAGTCTTTGTCCTTACCATCACAATTGTGCAAACGGATTCGAAGCAAAAACGTTTAATACTAAGTGCATGAATTTAATTTTAACAACTTTTTTATTTTCATTTTAAAGACTAAGTCTTAAGCCAGTAACCTGTAGAGTATAAAATGTAATAACAGTTGGGATTTTTTGGTATAAAAATTATAATTCCAAATTGTTTATTCGTTCCATTGTTTACTCTTAGACAATTGTTTATTCTTAGACAATTATTTCAAATTAATGTCTAGCAGAATCAACTTGTTCGAATTCAGGCATTAGTTTTATTCTTAGACAATATTACAAAATAACAGTGTTGAAATTTAATACGTTAAAATTGTATTTTTTTGCAAATAAAAAGTATACTCGGTGACTTCAATTGATCAAATATAAATTATAGATGTGTAAACAATGTAATCTTTAAAAGGTATGATTACAAAAAATATGTATTAATAAATTAGTTTCCTTCTTAAATGTAAAATCCAGACCGATGTACAAATTAACAAATTTCATATTATAAAAAAAGAAACAGCGATTAAAATTCGTAAAGTCAATTGAAATGATTTGGAATACCAAAAAAGCCATCAGCAATTAAACCTTAAATCAACAAAATAAATACTTAAATTTATCTGTATATATAAATGTTTATTCAAAATTTTGTCGCAGACCTTTGATGTAAATAATCTTAAAATGGAGAAAAGTCAAGTGATTTAAGATCAATAGCATTCTCTCCCGTTATCAGGGAACACCACCAAGCCGTATGACATTTCAGTAGACTACAATACTTAGTTAACTATAACTACCAAAGCAAAATACTCCGAGACCTCCTCAAAGTCAGAAAAAGAAAATATACCCGATAATCTATAATCATACAAAAGTGTGGGTTGCTAAGATCTAGAGGGATATAATGGACCTTTAGAGGCACCCCAAGAATGTCATTAGCAGGATTACCAACTTGAGGAAGGATCTACAAATTACCCAGTAGGCTATTCTTAAATCCTTGATTGGGTTTAGCTTTTTAGCTGAATCATTTTTGTAATGTACTTCAACATGCATTTATTATAATTAAAGAACTCTTACAAAATTATTAAACGTTCACTTTCGTTCATGATGCAGCGGTTTTCGATATGATAGATATCAAAATTACAACATTGATCCAAGGAATATTTTTGAATTGAAGTTGGGAGCTATACAACACCTATCGTGGGTGGATGAAGAATTTATCGAATGTTCATGACTGTGTGTATTTTAATTTACCAAACAGAATCCATGGAAATTAGAATCCATGAACTAGTGTCATGTCATGAAAATCAACGAAAAATGGTAACCGCTTGAATAAGTTTTATCCAGAATTTTAAAACTCTGAAAAGAACAATACAGAGAGCACATCGAAGCAATTTATTTTACTGTTATAGGAACCTTAGTATCCTGAATTTCGAGAAACAATGTTAACAATACAAAGATACAACCTATTGCAGTGTTGCAAACTGAATACTTATGCTGAATGCCAAATTGCCTCGTTGAAGGCTGCTGGCGGTTGTCCATTGTTGTTTTTCTGAATTGCCGCTTGATTGTGGACTATGTCGCGTGCACTTATTCCACATCTTATTATTTTCTTTTTTTTTCTCAAATAAAGTCACTATATGATAAAGCTACAAACAAGTCATTTGTAATATTGCCCAATAACCAAATTTACTGTCTGTAAAGGGTAGTCTGGAGAATGAACAAATCAAAACTTATTTTTTCTGAAAAACATAAGCCTTTATTTATTTACATAATCTTATAAGTACCAAAAAGACGTAACTAAAAATATAACATCTTTTAAAAATGCTTAAATACATTTTTCTAAAAATCTAGATATTTACATTTGAATGGGAAATTCCCATAGTAAAAACAGTACGGGAAAAAATCTCAAATTTCTATTGTGACGTCATATGACGTCAAATTGCACTCCCTGATGTCAACAAAAACAAGTTGATGACAAAATACCTCTTTGGTTAAAGTGGTATTATAAAACTCTTTGATAAAGTGATTTTTGAAAATTTGGGATCTCCAAAAATGGCTGCCACTTACAATGGAAAAACAAGGGGGCAAAGTGATTTTGCTTCATTTATCTTAGAGGTAAGCTTTTCTTTCACTCTTTTTTGTAAATTTAGTTACGTTTTTGTGCAACAATAAAAATAGCAAACATTTCAAATGTGCTAGTTAGGACATAAAGAAAAATTCTCCGAATTTCTGTTCTCCAGAGTATCCTTTACAGACAGTAGGTAATCTCACTTTGAGCTCAGAAAAATCAAAAGACTCTTTCTTTTGTTTTAATTTATTTGCTCTGGCAAATAGCGCAAATAAAGGTGAAACCAATATAGTTGGAAGTCGATTCAATTTTTGCTTGAATACAACGTCAGTTTCAAAATTGCTAAAACTTTTTGGTACCCCTGACATATGTTGATCTTAGTCAAAAGATGTGTTCCAGTTCGGCATATTTTTGTTTTATTTTTCTACACTCTTCATATATTAATATAGTAGTGTTTTTCATTTTCATTTTTTTAGGAAGAGTGCCTATTAGGAGTCTTGATAAGAAGAAACACACATCAGGCGAAGCTAAATTTATTGTCTGGAACTTTGTTGTATTTTTGATTTGACAACAGGTGCATTGTTTCATCGACATTGCTTATGAAAGATACATCTGAAGCAAGAGATCCACAATGGTTTTTAAAACAAAACCTTGACGACAATATAATATACCAGTCTTCCTTAAAACCATGTGACTATATAGACAGTCATTTAAGACGAAAATTACAAGTGTGCAACACCAGGAATCGAAGAAGACAACAATCACAATCACTAGCAAGACAACTTATAAATTGTCCAGCCATTGTTGATGACTGAGCATCCAAAAACAGCGGAAACCACGATTGATAGAAAGTTTTCGAATAAGACCAATTATAATGATAGTTTTTAAAATGATAGTGTTATAACCACTAAGCCCCTTACACTATAAAGACATTTACTTTGATGCTAAGATTGCGACAACTCTGAACTAATGATTGAAGTTATCGTTCAAGACACAAAAAGTGTCCAAATGTTGAAAGCTCGAATTGACAGACAAAAACAGTTGACGCTAAAGATAACTCAAGGAACAAGGAAACTCAAGAAATTACGAAAAATAACTACTTGTTCAATTAAATTGCAAGAGCAACGAAAAAATTATTTCAAAACGAAATAGAACTCTACCAAAAGGGTGAACATTACTCCAATAAAGGACGACACTTCAACAACTCTGAAATCCCTAATTCCTTGAGATCGAAATACCATTTTTTGACGTTTTTCGCACAAACTAATTGCAATTTTCAGCCGAGGTACAACATAACCTTGAGTAAGCAATTTGGTGTCACTTAAACGTAAAGCTCTTTTATGTAAAATCTTGATTATTCAACAGATCACTGGAAACAAATGACATTAGTTTGTCTATGTCGCTGTCTTCAAACTATATAAACATTATTACATTGTGTACATCACAAACAATTCTTGCATAACATGCATTGCTAGACATCTAATATGGAAAACTTCAAACGTAAAAATACATATCTAGCTTTCAAAGTTGACTATTTGTGACAAACACAACAGTTCCGTAAACGATTAAGATAAATGACTCACATAGCGGTGAACTAATCTATTCGTTGATCATATTAACACACTATTGCCAGGTCGTAGGAAGAACAAAAGATTATATATTGTCGGTACCTTTGATGTGAGATAATTCTGAAGAAACTATTAATCTAATACACAGTCAGGTAATAGCATTCAATATAAAGCCGGTAACTTCAAAGGGAATTTTATAGATCTCCTCAAGTGACGGCTAGAAGTACCTGCAATTAGGCAATCGGTTAATCCTATTGTACGGACCGAGAATAAATAACTTGGGGGTATAATAGAGAATATAGAGAAGTGAAAGCCAAAAGATATCAGGTCACACTTCTATAAGCTTAACGAGCATGGTAATTAATTAAGAAAAAACATAACGAAATAGGATATCTGGAAGGGTAAGGAAAACTGACAAATGAAAAATGGATATTTTGAAATAATATTGTTTTAGCTGCATCAGGTTTCACATAGACGAAATTCCTTAGATATTTAATTTTTGTCCATAAATCATTTATTGACAATGGAAAGCTGGATTTAAGAAAAGTCACATATTGAATACTTGACCATAGAATCTATAAAAAAATACAGTACTTAATTTTTTTTTTTCAACTTTCAAAACTTTAAGAACCATAGTACAAGTAAACGCACTAATTTGATAAAAGTTTATTTAAAAAAACTCTTTTTATAATTCTACAACAAAACAGGTTTGTGATTTTTAAGACAAGATAATATTTGTTATTTGCGATATGAAATATTAATTTGGAACGATTATTTTGTGAATGTAATTTCGTTAATCAAAATGTATCTTCTTTACTCTAAAAAGGACGATTAAAAAAAAACCTACTACAATTTTTACATTCCGATAACACTTTCAATGAAGGTTATTATACCGTTTACCAGTGGAAATTAAGTACGCTTTAAACTGTTGTTTAGATTTACCTGTACCAAGGTAAAAGTTTGCTACTATACAGATCACTGTTACTCTTACATGTTCTGAAGTAATTCTCAGTAGAAAAATACTGAAAGTTCACCAATCATAATAATCGACCAATTAGATCCAGCATATTTACAAAGGCTACATTCGATTGGACAACGATTTTAACCCATGGGTCAATTTTCAATATGACAATTGTCTAATAAAGTTTGATATTTTAAGATTTAAGTGGATAACTATAAATTCGTAGGTATACTTGCGGTGTTTTGTTGTATTGAGGATACAGAATTTATTAATCTGCCTAATGCTGAAGAAGTCTTTGATGTGCTCATTCATAAAAATGATATGCATGTTATGAAAGTGGGACCTAGGACCGTGAACTCCCGTCTTAATTTCTATATAAATGCTGTATCCCGAGGCGCAACTAATCATGGATTTTAACTTAGAAATCTCAATATGGACTAAAATATCTTAAAACTAATAAGCAATCATAAAAGAAGCTGTCTTGATTGAAAATTTCTTACTTTATAAAGTGATTTTTTATTAATAGATATGAGGGAAGTAAAGAACTTGTATTCTATTTTTCTGGGAATTTTTCAAGTGTGTTCGGTTGCATCAGTGGTACCTTATATAACTGATAATGGTTCCGAAAGTCTAAGAATAGAAAAAGGCAACTGGGTAGGACCAAGAAATGTTAGGGAAGGCGATTGGGTAAAGAGTGCTTTCAATTACGTCCGCACATTAAACTGTGACGATGTATTTTTTACGACTGAAAAGGAGTGTAATGAGTTGTTGACAATGCCACAATCATCTTATATAGTTCATGTAGCACCATTTAGTGGACATAAGACATACGAGGCTGTTTTACCTGATGAGAGACTTACGAGGAAGGACAACAATCATCAGGGAGTGTTAGTCTTAGATCCCTACCCTACAGCTAACTTTGGACATCTTGTTATAGTGTTCTTTGTCGACTATTTAACCAAACAAAATTGTGATTCTGAAAATGGTATATTCTTAGGTAAGTTGTTTATTTCATTTCATATGCCTACCCAGAACCATTGCTTAGCAAAGCAATGTTATTGTGAGTGATAGTACTTTATATTGCATCGTATATTATATTAGTTGTGCTCGTGATTGTTTCAATAGTTCTTATCCGGAAAAAGCCAAACACTTACCCAGTGCACCATATGTTTTGCAAATTCAGGATTTGTAACTAGATCAAAATAGAACTTTGATGCAAAAGATTTGATGAAAATATCTCGCACCATTTTTGAGAAAATTGAAATTGAAAATGCATTGAATTCTATGGTAAACTGTCTGTTTGTACCTGGGTAGGTACAAATGGAACAATTGTGACAAGACAAAAGTTTTTGTGGTGTATAAAATCTAGTACAAAATTGTTAATAGTAGATAGAATTGGAAGAAATTTTGCATTGTAAATAATAGAAAATATATTGACATTTCTTAAAAGAAAATTTCAAGATATCATAAAAGGTTCGCATGTAGTTTCAATTTTTAATGCAATGTCCATTTTTGGTAATCCACGAATTAAAATGGTAATAACAGACAAAATAAGTCATCAACTTGACATTTTATGGCATATTTTGGGTTCTATGAACCCATTCTATAGAATCAAAGACAGAGAAAGGTTTTAAAGCAACAAACAAAAATTCTAGCTATTTCCGGAGCTGAACTATTAGTCTGTGACAGTTTGTTGTACTGAGATGCTCATCTCAATATCCTACCATGTATACACAACCGTGTTGTGTTTTGTGTTACCGGACCCAATGAACGCAATGGAAGAAGGGATTTGATGCCGTTTCTTTTGACATGTCTGTACCAAGTCAGTACCATTGCGATCATCAATTTCTCTTGTATGTATTTGCCTTGTTTTGTCTTTCATTATTTGATATATGAGATTCATCATCCCAGTTCCGTGGTTTTATCGTTACATTAATTTGCAATTAATATTTAAAAAAATATTGATAAAAACTACTATATCATTACGAATATCACATGTGTTTTTGAAAATTGCATAAATAAATTTAGAAAATTCGAATGTATAACTATAGACGTTTCAAACATAGTACGATTTAAAAATACAAGGCACATATATTTAGGAAGATGCTCATTTTAATCGTTAGCATTCTGCTATTTACTAAAACTTGTATTTCAAAATTCCTTTTCTATATGGTTTTACTCTCATATGGATATAAAACTGTATATGGATTTAAAGTTATAACGAATAAAACAAAATGTACCTCTATGAAAGTTAGAGTCTCATCTTTTCGCTCTATACAACATAATCCATGAAGAAATCATTGCAACATAATCGAAATTCTAGATAGTATCTAATTCAAACTGTTTCAGCCAATTCTAGTGTTTCAAGCTTATAGGGTTTGGTTTTTTTTGTTAAGTATATTGTGGCATTTGGAATTGTTTTATGCCTTTCTTTGAGGTACATTACGTTTTATTACTCATAGTTCTATTTGGCTTTCATATTTTGCTTAACAGGTACTTTTTATTTCCAAATATATTAATATAAGGCTTTTATCAATTAAATGAAAAAGTAAAATGCACATATCTGAAATATAAAATTTCATTTCTACATAATTCTCACATAACAAAATTCCATAAATTCAATACCTCATTTACATTAGACCCATTATATTATATTTACATCCCAGATTTATAAAAAGAAGACCATATTTTAGTCTTTATGAACCTCCAATAACAACATGATATGAGATCCTATAACAATGAACATAAGGATGAGTTAGTACAATATACATTTTATCAACATTTGTAACTGCACCGTTTTCATCGAGGATGTCTTAAATAAATTCTGTGCTCAGATTTCTTATTGGGCATTGTCTACTACTTTAGTAGTTTTCTGCATCTACTGCACATTTAAATTAATTTGCGACAAACATCTATAACATCACACAGCTTTAATCATATATAATATATCTTAAGGAATTTTTTGGGTTATATGATGGTATTTTCTTAGAGCTATTCGACGAAATTCTGAAAAAGATATATGATTGTATTTCTGAAGACCCATTTTTCAAAGTTTATTAATTCAATTATTTTTAAAAATTCATTTGACGGAGTTCTTACAAAAGTTACTTGGTGGAATTTTTAAGATATTTTACAGCTGAATAGCGTTATTTTAAAAGCTGTTCGATGATATTACTTTAACGTTATTTGATGCTATTTCCTTTAAGCGTTTTGATGAAATTTTTAAAAAGCTATTTTCATTTTGTTTGAATTTCTGTAATACTTTTTGAAAGTATTTCGTTTTTTGCTATTACAGAATTTCGTTTATAGCCATTTGATGCAGTTGTTATACAAATCTCTGTTTAACAATCACTTGGCTTTCACCCCTCAATAGAAACAGAGCATTTCACCAGACCTCCTACAATGTGCTGATTTATTGTTCAAAGCATCTGCTTTTCTATTGCAATGATACGTATAGTAAACAAAGCGTTAAAATCCAATTGAACAATTACCTTGCATTTACACGATTCTCCTACACCGTGTTCGCCAGGTAAGATAGGAATGCTGAACTTCTGTTCTATAGATAATCCCATTCTGTTGCTTCCTGTGGCTTTCTTCTGAAAACAATTAAAGTACTATTTATGATTTTAATAACTAAAATGTGTCTCTGATCGGAAGTCAATTAAAGATCAAAATAACTTTTCTTAAATACCGGTATCTGATATTTTGTTCGGATTATGGATTATAAACATATGCTGAAACATTTGTTTTATGAATTTTGTAAAAAAATCTGGTGCTTAAATGTTCGTGGGGGTGCATACGGCTATTGTGTTTTGAGTGAATTCAAAATAGAATGCTTTTGTAACAAAAGGCAAATACATGAGAAAAAAAGTAGAGTAGAGAAATAACTTTGCATGCACATTTATAAGCACACCCTACTCGTGTTTTCAAGGAGATTCATATATGACGATAATAACAAGAATCCACTCAGGTGTTTTTAGAAAGAAAAGCAAAAAAAACACCAGCTGAATACCTTAACGGGATTTTCGATGTAAGAGGGAATAAAATATTAAGATTTAACAAGCTTATATTGGTAATGCGATTGGGACGCAGGAATGCGTACAGGTGTTTAAAGGTAAAAATCTTTTGACAAATCGCTTGATGTAAAACATGAATTAAACCTTGCAATACAATTTGTATGAATGAAACATGTGAAAAAAGTACATCGTAAAAGCTTAGTAGAATAAGAGAAATATAAATAAACGATGTTATATATGCATGCATAAGGGAACAACATAGGGGAATATATCTTTCATTTGTTGTCTAGGGAAAAGTCAGTGCGAAATCCCGATGGTGTTACTTTCTTTCACATGAGCATTATGGGTGTTCTTGTAATATTTAAACAACTTAAACAATTATATAAACATTATCAGCTTTTGAGAATTAACTTATCATTCGTCAATTTTATAAAAGTCCACATAGATCTTATATTCAAACAACATTTATGTTGATAAATCATACATCAGCTACCATCATAATACCAATCACCTGATTTTTTTTTACTTTCTAAGTGTGGTCATTTTAGAAGTTACAGCATTCGTTTGATAAAAAATACAATACATTAGTAATTATAACAAATTTCTTTATGAACAGTAACACAGTGAAAATATATTTATTAACAAAAAATTGCAGAACAGAAAATATGCAAGATAATATAATCGTAACAACAAATATAGCTTAACCAAAAATTTATAATTATAATCTGTTGGTTATTGATAGAATAACAGTTTTTTCTTAAATATTAATCAGATAACTATGAATAAAAAGCGAAGGTATAAGTAAGCACCAAGAATAAGAAAGTTTAATTGATATCTACAGGTTGATTAATAGAGCAACAGGTGTTCATTCGTACTGAAAAATAAATTATCACCTTATTAACAACGGTGGTTAAAGGAAATAATATAAACAGAGGGTCGTATTTACGGTCTTTGAAATAATTATAAATAATTCCGTATTTCTAAGGGTTAGAACTGTTTAAATAGATAATGAAATTTAGCACAAAAAGTAATAACAAAACTACCGAACTTGAATGATCAATCTCATAGTCCAGAGAAAATGACAAAAACGAATCAGTCATACCGGAGAATTGGTGGATCGCAATGGTCCTGACTTGGTACAGGCATTTCAAACGAAATGGTGGGTTAAACCAGGTTTTTTGCCGCCAAACCTCCCTCTTCCATTGCGATCTAAGGATCCGGTAATGACCATAGAACACAACATAGTTGTGAGACACAATAGGGATATTGAGGTGATCATCTCAGTACAGCAGACCAGCCAAACACTAATTAAAACAATTAACTACCATATCTTTTAACTCAATTTTGAACTTTTCTACTAGTGCCTGATAACGAAGAAAGAATTTTTTTTAGGGATATAAGGTTGCTATCTGTAAGACTACTCATATGGACAACGATATTCCTTGCACAATACGAACAAGAGTCTAGAATGAAAAAAAAATTATATCTTTAATCATATTGATACAAACACAAAATTAAAGTCTACAACATAATTTATTCTTTGCGATTTTTCTTTGTTAAATCCCTAATCGCCAGTTTGCATGCTATAATAGATATAAGTTTTGTTTTATAAAATATAAATGTTTTGAATGTTTGTTCACCTAACCGTGCTTTCGACTGATTTTAAGATTGGAAAAGATAAGCTTTTGATGTTGGTGAAGTAAAAGTAGTTCATTGCGTGCTTGGTGGCAGTATTGGTTTAAGAAAATCCCAAACTCTTTAAGATTTAATAGTTCACTTACTTCTCATTAAATATGACCTTACAAAATAGAACAAAAGACTTTATTTTAATAAAAATGATTTGTAAGTAACAAATGTTTGTAGATATTTGAAAATATGTCAATCAAACTGGGTGTGGTGGACGTTTTAATTATAAATCTAAGTAGAGTTACCAAATAAGAAATTTCAATTTGAAACAAGAAAATGAAAGCAAATACTGTTTAATTTCTTATAATCTCAATAGTATCTATTTAGAAATAAATAATTATATTCTAATTAGGGTGTGGTAGAGGGAAAGCAGTTTATAGATTACTTAGTCTTTTCATTAATAAATATATATCTTAGTTTATATCTACAAAAACTTTTAATTAAAAATAGGGTTTTTTCAAACTATTCTGTGTTTCTTTTAATGACAGGAAAACTAATCAACCTGCTCTCTCTAACAATACTTACAGACACCATGGTTTCAAATAGTTTGAGGTCACTCCGAAACCAAAGCAAAAAATACATTCTCATAAAAATGACAAAATGTAATATATGTTTTTTTCTGATTGATAATAATGGGAAATAAGTGCAAGATGTCATAATGTGTATGGCTATACAATGCTTTTTAGTTTTACTACCTTATATACCTTATAAAAGGTCCCTTAAAAACCCGCAATGAAGAAATGCATTCATTATAGGGAGATGAACATGAAATGGGTGATACAATGAACATGAAATGATGATGAAGAGTGAAAGGGGATGGGGGCAAAAGAGAGTTTTTATAACCAATAGTAAAAGGACAAGCAATTCAGCATGTACAGCAGGGGCCTACTCTTACCGAAACTTGCAGCGGCGTTCATTCACTTGCGTATCGTTGGCGATCTGCTTTTTCGTTTGATACATTTTATAAGACAGGGTTAAACCATTCTATCGCCCAAGTTCCACATCCATGTCGCTCTACAAACAAGGCGTAGTAACACGTCATAAAGGCACTGGCACTCTATATTGGACATTTTTCGACAAGCTTAGCGCTGCTGTGGGTTTATTCGTCACGGACTATTATTATTCTTAATACCTAGAAGAAAAAGAAAAAAGACTGAAACATACATTGGATTCCTCCTAGATAAAATCCTAAAAACAATTACCGTTAAACATGCTGAATATCAAAGCAAAGCTTTATGATACATTCTAGATAATCCTTATCACCGGGAGAGACATGTAAAACATGCCGTATATAGATCAATAAAACAATAACATTCTACAAATTGCTTCCCTCTTTGATAAAGTTTGAAAAATTAATTTATCTACATTTTATTGAAAATAGCTTCCAGTTAAATTTATCTCCTTAATAGAAACGTATATACAGAACGTCCTTTGATGTTTCGATTTAACAAGAGAGGATTGTGAGCTACTTTACTTGTATTAAGCCATAGATTGATCTGTATGGCTTTGATGTGCTGTGTTTACCCTCGGAGTTACAAACGTATTTTCTTTCTATGGGTCAACAGTATATACATAAAACACAGATAAACATTAAGACTTTTAAATTGTTTATAACTTTTTAACTTTGTGGTTTCGGTAAATGCGGTGTTTTAAAGGGGTCCTGTGTTGTTTTGTGATTAAAAGTGCTTTGATTTAAATCAACCAGCAATTGAAATAGATAAATCGATTAAAATTCTCGTCGAAGTTCATTTCGAATTAAATTAAAGGGCTCTTGAAAATCAGTTGAAAACAGAACTTGTTTATGCACTAGGACCACGAACGATTTACAGAAGAGTCTTTTCCATTATATCTTCACTCTATAAAAAGTTGATGGCGTATGTAAATATTTACCTATATTAGTCTTAAAATGTGATGAATTTTGCATATACTCCCGCAATAAATATGAATACAATGACTCTTATGTAAGAAATGCATTTAGTAAATGTTTTGTCGATGTTCAACGTCATGAATCGCTCAAAGAACGTTACGTAGAAAACACAATTATAAAAGTTTATGTAAATATTTTGAGGGATAAGTAATGAAAAATGTAAATGGTAAAAAAGACACAAGTTTACAATATAAAGAAAAGGAGGGAGGTTCTGCAAATCAAAAACAGAGTTTTACTTTATATATTTTCAATGTCTGTACCAAGTCAGGACCGTTGCTATTTTTGAGTGCTGCATTAAAGCTTGTAATTGTTGTGTTTGAAATAACAATTAATCAAAAAGGTTACTAAGAAAATACACTGGTACTAAGACTTACTTTCAGATTTGAAACTACCTTTATATTTGAAGCTAATGACAAAATCGAAGGGATTTGAATTAGGTACTTGTGTCTTCCTATTTTATTTACACTGACCATGTGCTGTTCGTATGTTTGTTTGGTTTTGTGCTTCTGAAAGCAGGTTGATGTCTTTATAATTGGACAATAATATCTGCGTTTCTGTTATCAACTTCATCCTACTATCGTTGCTAAAATAGGTTGTTAATATTTTGTATAGTTTTTATTTTTACCAAACTTTCACTAATTGTGAAATGATATCATGCTGAATCAAGATTCAAGACGTTAGGTGATGTTTTAATGACACTCACGGATGTGTCAGTGTTTCACTGTATTAATTTTGACGATGTTGCTAGTGATAAATTTATAAGAAAGAAGCAGAGGTACCAATGGGGTATCCGAATATCAAAAGTCCGAAAGGGCAGAGACAAAACCAGTAAACACCAACAAGAACGGGACAAAAACAGACAACATATAAAACATGGAAACACAAAATAACTGAATATCAATCAACAACGCGAACTCCAGTCGAAACAAGAGTGAACTCAGGTGCTCCGGAAGAGTAAGCAAATCCTGCTTGCTATAGCACACCCGTCGCGTTGCCAATAGTCCATTCAGCGTGTCAAATCCGGTAAAGGAAGACAAAACAACACCCTATGACAAACCAACATCTGCACTCATCTGAGAGATCGAAATCCCATATTTGTCTATAAGTGCATGATGTCTTCCGTAAAATTTCTTGAGTGAAGACAGCAACCGAGGAGCAACATAACCCTGTGTGATTATATTTGTTTGATTCCTAAACTAAAACACCCATTCGAGTTCTGGGTGTCGAATAGGCCCGCAGTAGCTCTAAATTGTCAGTAAAAGTCAAGTTGAAAGTGCTAAGCTTTACTGATATCGGGTCATGCCACATTGCCCATAAAGCGACTGGGATGTGTGCTCCAGGGTGTTGAATGGGGCAGACCTGTCATAATGAATGTCGCGGTCGTCAGGTTATATAATGCTTAAAACCTGACCGCAAACTATAGCGGTGCACCTTGTTGGGAAAAAATGTCAGGTTCCTCGCATGTTTTAGAACCCTGCTGCATATTTCGGTAAGAGTAGGACCCATAGGATCCCTATGCCTAAAAAAGCCGTCCCTTCCCATCACTCCTTTTTCCAGTGGCAATCAAAATTAGCCTTTTGACCCTATTTCCTCCACTTCATCATCATTTCATGTTCATTGTATCACCCCTTTTATGTTCATCTCCCGGATATATCCGAACTTGCGTTGTTTGGGAGTTAAGCAATAACGACATGTAACTACTAGTAACTAACTAACTAACTTAAACTTAAAATATTTGGAACGGTTGACACAAGAACTGTAGTCATAATATTTTACTTTTCAGAAAATGGTGACTGTCTGACTCTTGCTTTGAAACGAAGATGTAAAAACGCAATTAAACGACACACGAGACGAAAACACCAAGCAAGAAGATGTGAAATTAACTTTTTACCGTTTGTGTACCTCGAAGATATCCACAAGCGTCACCCGGAGCAGAAAAGATTCAACTATCTTCGATGTTGGCAAGGGTTATCTGGATTTTCCCGCTGCACGGAATTAAGGGACGAAAGCGAGACTAAGGATCTGATCTGTAACCCAATACGTGATAATACAAAGCGATGTACAACAACCCACGAGATGGTGCATACGAATTGCAACATTTTCGAAATCTGTGATCAAGCCGTTCTGATATCGGGTGGCTGGAATAGAGAGACCACAGGTGTGCGATTTAAGAGAAACTTGGAGGGGATGTATTGGATGTTGAGAGAGAATGGGTTTAAAAAGAGTCATATCAAGACATTTTTCGCTAATGGAGCAACAGGCATCAATGGTAAGATAGATAGCTGTTATACAAAATTAAGAAAATTACAACAAAAGTTACTTATTATTTGTATTATTCAACCCAACTTTCTTTAAAAAAACATAAAAAGGTCCAGACAAAATTAGACCGTATAACATTTCTATCTGTTTATCAAAGGTGTACCGTACTGTATTCTACTAATCATGAACTATATAGCTATGTGTACAACAAATGAACCCCTTTAAACAGCTTCCTCGTGTGAAAAATCATGTGAATATTAAATAAATTCATAGTTGAAGATTTCAATACCCAGACTTTAAAATGTCTGAAAATCTTAATACAGGTGATTTTCTTAAGTAGTGTTCCCACCCAACAATTTGTCCTACTCTTAAATTAGAGGCCTACAGTGACATACCTATTAGCTAGTATTGGCAGACCATTTGTTAAGTCAAGTGGTTTCTTTAATCCACAGTTTTCGCCTGTATTTAACTACAAAGACATAAATAAAACATGTTTTTTGAACTGTTGACGTTTCCTCATTAATCAGCAGAGATCATTGTGATTAAATCTAATTTACACATGAAAAGCGGATTTTTTTTCATATTGCAGAAAGCTTATGCTTAAAACTTTCATTTTTCGTGTATTGGGTTTCTTTTTTTTTTAAATATATGAATTGTTTTGCATTATTCTCAACACGATGACTAATAAATGACGTATAGAGCAGATTTAATAACACTTGATTTGATTTGGTTCTTATATTGCCTTTTTTTGGATGCGACTGCTTGTACTTCTCAGTCGATACTTTCGGGTTTTATTTTTCTTCGAAGTACTTTGACTTTTAAAAATGCTGATGATGATAGTTAAAATGAAACTTTCGGGTTATGCATATGCAGCATAATAAGATTTCTCGTCACTCAAGTTATATTTTACTGACGTGTTCGATCCTAGAGGTTTTATTATTATATTTTTTTTGACAATTTGAGAATCGCTTTTAAAGAGCTAATCATAGTTTTTAACAAACAAATCGATGTGGCCGGGCAAACTGAGCAAATAGCGCCAACTGAACAGACGGAATATCTAGTCACTGGCTCTTCTGAACGCTTGTGTCACACACTTTTGTTTTGTTTTGTGTTTTTGGTGAGTCTCAATTTTATTGCTGTTGTAGCTTCTGTTGTTGCATTGAACTTTGTTGCTGTTGTTGATTTGTTGTTGTTGTTGTTGATTGTTGTTGTTGTTGTTGTTGTTGTTGTTGTTGTTGAAGATGTCTTTGTTTGTGTTCATTCTTTGGTAATAGTTTGCCTCCTACATAGCAGATATAGCAGAATATTATGACATTGTGATTCGTTGTAAGATTACGGAACACCCATTTATTTTGCTCTAGTATTATTCAATAACTCTCTCATTACAAGTGACACTAATATTCAATCAAGATTAACCAATTAACATCAAAGCAAGTATGAATCTATTCTCGGTGACAATTATTAAGGTTAATGATACGCATGCGTGTTATTGACTTCCTTTGATGATCAGTGAATTAATTTCCTTTCTGGCTCCAAAGACTGGATGTTGTTGTTGATAAAACAATACAATGTTTGAAAACACGAGAAATTACAGACGAAACGAGATTTGAACGGTACAAAAATCACAGATCTTACTGAGTTAATTGATCATCAACGTATAACATCAAAGAAAGATTGCTACTTTTACTTTATTTCTTTTTCATTAGTTTTTTTATGTTCTTGAAACTTTTTGATTTTTACCGATACACGGAAAAATTACTATCGGCAAAATCATCATTAAGTTGTTTTAATTTCACTTTATTTGGATCAAAGCTACTTATATTTGTGGACCTCAAAAGTCAAAAGATTAAATGATCATTGATGTGAATTAACATAAGGATCAAAAGTGTTTCATTAATCTTTAAAAGGCCCGGCATTTCTCACGCCATCACATATCTGTTTATATGTTGTTTAGTTTGAAGACTTCTTAAACTTTGTCAACAGTCATTCTGGACTCTGACATCGAAAAAAAACTGTGGACGATTTGAACATGTGTGAGTGACTAAATCTACGGGCAAATACAGTTGGGTTTTGTAAAGAGGTAGTCATTAAAATACATATTATCGATACATTTCCTTTTAAATGCCAGGGGGTAGTTTTCAATGCCGACCTTGAAACCAAATTATGACAAAGATATGAAACAAAGCAAAACACCCTTATGACAGCCTTCTTTTAAGTGTATTCAAAGTCAGACATCGTCTTTCGCATCATCATGTTTTAAACATCTCTATTCTAGTTCGGGGTGCTTGCCCATCATGTCCACCCTGCTGCGATGAAGCTAGCCCTGAGGAACCATATTCAGACTTTCTGTAGCCCACTTTACAAAGTCTTATTTCTGATTTCAGTTCCAGGAGAGCTTGCACATCACGTTCACCCTGCTGCGATGAAGCTGGCCCTGAGGTACCATATTCAGACTTTCTGTAATTCTTTACAAAGTCTGATTCTATTTCAGTTCCAGGAGAGCTTGCACACCATGTTCACCCTGCTGCGATGAAGCTAGCCCTAAGATACCATATTCAGACTTCTGTAGCCATCTTTACAAAGTCTTATTTCTATTTCAGTTCCAGGAGAGCTTGCACATCATGTTCATCCTGCTGCGATGAAGCTAGCCCTAAGAAACCATATTCAGACTTTCTATAGTCCTCTTTACAAAGTCTTATTTCTATTTCAGTTCCAGGAGAGCTTGCCCATCATGTCCACCTTGCTGCGATAAAGCTAGCCCTGATGTACCATATTCAGACTTTCTGTAGCCCACTTTACAAAGTCTTATTTCTATTTCAGTTCCAGGGGAGCTTGCACATCATGTTCATCCTGCTGCGATGAAGCTAGCCCCGCGGTACCATATTCAGACTTTCTAAAGCCCTCTTTACAAAGTCGTATTTCTATTTCAGTTCCAGGAGAGCTTGCTCATCATGTTCATCCTGCTGCGATGAAGTTAGCCCTGAGGTACCATGTTCAGACGTTGTGCAGATCACCACACTGCGTCAGTTCACTTGTTCTCTATCTCAATAGTCCGGCTAAAAACGACGGCACAATGCTGCTCTGGGATGTTAACTTCGATGGTCTGGTAAGTATTACCATGTAAAATTAACAAGCGTTCGCATGTTATGACCATCGGATAAAAAATAACACCATTAATACCCTCATTTGGGTTTGGTCAGCAATGGAGGTTGATGCATTTTGTTGGCATATATTCAGGCAACAACAAAATTACCGAACAAGGATGAAAAACCAAACTATGATAATAAAAGGCAAAGTTATTTCGGAGACTAAAGTGAAGACTGAAATGGTTCTGGCTTGGTGCACCATGAAGAACAGCTATGAAAGCACTGTTCTTTCGCTTTGTTTCATATTTTTGTCATAATTTGGTTTCAAGTTCAAGTTTTTCTCTTTTTTTATTCTTCTATTATCCGTACATTCAAATGCTGCTTGGTATTTTCAATATTTCGGATGGAACACCTCTGATGAGCCTTGAATAGACGAAACGTCAGGCGAAGCAAAATTTATTGTCTGGAACTTTGTTGTAATTTTGATTTTAGTTTTAATTATGTGATTTGATGCATATTTACTCCTTATCCCTACATCTTAAGATTCTATGTTTAACGTGGTTTAATGGTGTCAAATTCTCTCTTCTCTTGCGATCTTAGGGTCCTTTGCACACATCGAGTAGGTCCATTTCTCTTGCGATCTTAGGGTCCTTTGCGCACATCGAGTAGGTCCATTTCTCTTGCGATCTCAGGGTCCTTTGCACACATCGAGTAGGTCCATGTCCAGAACACCAGAATCATATAATGATAAAGAAATCTCTTTGGAGAATTATTTTCTTGTTACGACTAAAAGTATCCGTCTTGTTGCCCAAAACTTGTCTACTCAATAAAGTTGAGAATAAGGGTATAAAGAAATGCTCCTGTCTCATTACACTTTAGTCATTGCAAAATCTGCCGAATCATTCTTAATAACCAAAGATTGTCCAGACATATTATCAAAATCTATCTGTTTTGGGTCCGTTTTTTTTTATCTTTTGATCGAAAATACTTTAAGTTACGATTCAGGAATATTAAATCTAAGCGTTCTAACTATTAAAATGATTGTATTCTAAATTTGTAGTTCAAAGACAGAAATCTATCTACAAACAAAAAACAGCCAATTTTGTTAGTCCTTTAAACGAGATTTATCTAAAATTTCAATAAAACTTTTCGTTTAATGTTTCGGAAGTTACAACAAGTAGACGCACTTTTACAAATTAACTAAGTTGTAATGTCCTTCAATTCTTCAACTACGAGACCTTACGTTAATCATTTTGGGTGGCCCTTGTTAGGAAAATAAAATGCCGGACCCCCACCACAACCGAGATAATTTGTTACGGTAATTGAATAATTTTGTCCTGTTAAGTTATAGGTTGAAAAGTTATTGTATATAGATATATATCTTGCTCAAAACACGTTAGATAGAATAACAGTTAATACCGATAACAACGTTACAAACCAGAAGCAATTAGAAAAAGAATGAATTATTTAATTTCAGCTAGCACCTAATAATTAGGACAAAACCTTTAAACGTGCCTTTCTGTTTGGTTTTCAGAGGTATCTTTTACAACGTTTTTGTGTGTACGCGTCGTTTCAATGCTTTCTTTTCCTTGTTTAAGAAGGTGCCTTTCTTTGACTATGTCAGAATTGGATTTGAATTGACTGTATTTTATTTTGACCTTGGGCCAATCGCAAAACGGCAAGCAGAGCCTATTACTGGCCTCGTTGAAGGCTGCTGGTTGTTTTTCATTGTGTTTTTATGTAGGCTGTATAGCATACACTTATTCCACATCATTATCTTTATCTTCTATCTCCTCCACGTCATTATCTTTATCTTCTATCTCCTCCACATCATTATCTTTATCTTCTGTCTCCCCCACATCATTATCTTTATCTTCTATCTCCCTATTTTTTTTTGCCAGGCTGTCAATGACGAAAAGTACCTTTTAAAAGAGTTCAAAGATGACATAAGCAACTGTGAAGCTGAGTACGTGCACGTCATCGTGGATCAGAGCTTTTCTGGAAATATTGCTGATGCTTTCAAAAATTCACCAGAACACAAAAATGTAGTGGTCTTTGCAAGCGGGAAAGATAATGAGTATGCATTTGACGATGAATTCACGCGACACTGGGTGAAAGCCAATCATACGCATGAATGCACGTGGCAAATACAAAAGGTAAGCACGAGATATTGAGGACATGTCGTCTGCCCAAAATTGGTGCAATTAAATGTGAATTTGAAAAATGTGATTTTAAACGAAATGTCATTCCGGCAAGTGTTATTTAATAGATGCATTTATCAAATTCAACAAGTTGGCTAACTTTGAAAAGAAATGTTTAAAATATTATCATGTAAAGCATGTTTAAAATGTAACGTGATTCCTCATCTGTGAACACCTCATTTAAGACAGATGAAAGTGTACTCTTTAATTACAAACCATGATAAATTGTCAGACATTTACTTTAGTGACATGTCCATATTGATGATTTTACACCTATATTTTAAACCCACTGACTGGCTTGTCCGCAGGAATGTTGCTTAATGTGGAGAGTAAAACAATATAATAAAGGTTTCACCGAAAAAATTCCCTTCTAATTAAAAAAATACTTTTGGTTTTTGATCTTCCAATGTTTTGATTCAAAATAAAAATAACAACAAAGTTCCAGACAGCAAAATTTAGCTACGCCTGACGCGCGTTTCGTCTATTCAAGACTCATCAGAGGCGCTCTACCAAAAATATTGAAAATGCCAAATACTTTATGATTATGAAGAGCATAGAACAATAAAACCAAAAATACCAAACGGGGGAACCAAATTATTACTAAGATGATCAACCTATGTCTGGGGTAGGAAGAACCTTAGGGTTTAGACAATTTTGAAATTTAAACGGATAAATTAAAGCTTTGATGTGTTCTCCAACACAAAAGTGTTGGTGCCGGAGCGGGCTAACCTCGGGGAATTAAAACTCCACCAGCAGTGCTAACCTTCACGTGTGTTCGAAAATGCTACTGATGACAGGTTACTCCTTTAAATATTGATATACAGCATAACCAAATAAACCGTGTTATACCCGCTTTTGGAATCTCTCGGCCGATAACCGCTGCTAGTAGAGCAGAGGTCCCCAAAGGTAATCACAAGCCTGGTCGTCAGACTTGTCTTACACGAATTAACCGTTAAATTTCTAATACTGTTTTGTTATTGAAATACCAGATTGTTAAGTTCTAAATTGTTTAAATCACCAGGTTTCTTTCCTTGTATTGCACATGGTCGCTATCCTCTGTGCTGAATTTGGCTTCCTTGTTCGAACTTTTTATACCCGCTATTTGTATTGTTATATCAAATCAGCCATGGACTGATGAGAAAAGTTTATCTCTGTTACAAAAGGCGGACTTTTCTCTAGAACGAAACTTAATTTGATGTATACTTTGTTTATTTTGGTAGCAAATCAAGAACACGGTGACGAAATCTAATCCAGAAAGCCACGAAGGACAGAAAGGTGAAGTACGGAGTACCATTTTCGGAGCGCCATGTCACGTGATTCCTCCATTTTCTAATCGTGAACTACGTCACGATTATTTGGGGTGTCAGACACTTCCAACTGCTCTATGGATAAAGAAACTGTTTTCGGACAATAAGAATCCTTGGAGGCTACGATGATTTCTTGTGATCACTTTTAACATTCTTAATGTCTCAAATTACCCTCAAAATAATTGTGATGAAAGGAAAAAGCCGAACTTTTGGCTATACTTCTTTAAAGTCATGTTTAATTACAGGGTGCAATGTAGTTATAGTATCACATGCATTGATAGTCAGACTAAGGAACTCCAAATTAAATGAAGAGGACTGGAAGGGGTGATAGATAGTATTGTGTTGTGAATCACTGAAATCCATACAAATCAAGTTCATCCTAGCATCGTTTAATTACACATTATAAATAGCTGTTGCAAGGTATATATAGACATCCAAAGCAATGGACAATGAGCAATCTTAAACAATGTTACTATGTGTGCTTAAATTGTATTTTGCAGGAAATGCTTTTATCTTTTGAATCATAATTTATTTTTCCAAGTCATACATTAAAATTGGGAGGGCAAAAATGTAGTGTACAATATGTACTTCACATGGTTAGCTAAGAAGATACCCGTTTTTATTCAAAGATATAAATACTAGACTGAAATTCATTGAATAAGAAGTCTGAGTGTTTTTGTTTTATATGATTGTAAATATGTAAAAGACTTGGAGCGATGAATGAAAAATGGTCCTGGTGGAAATTTCCATCAGTTACACGAATGAAACATGGTCCTGGTGGAAACTTCCATCAGTCACACGTGCTAATGAGCAGTTTTCCTGTTAATAAGGACTTCGACTGTCATTCCAGAAATTTATTCTGAGAATAAAATGCATTTTAACGGGTAAATGTTGATTGTGATAAACGGGTTGTGAAACTTATTAGTGATTCTTTAAAACTTAGCAAGATTTAGTTTTTACAGGAAACTTTTTCCATGCAATTTTTTTTTTTATCCCATATTAAGTTAATAACGGTAAAAAATAGAACAGTACTCCATTTAATGAATTAAATGAAGCAAAAATATTTAAAATTGTATTTGAATATTTTGTCCCATGCAATTTCTTTGGGTCGGAAGAAAATGCTAAGTTTTTAAGAAAGATAGTTGCAACTAATGTACATAATTATAAATAGAGAGAAATATTTATATGTTCCATATTGTAAAGTTCATTGTTATATATAAATTCATTGGTTCATTTATCGATGAATTAGTCTTTCTTTTGATTTTCTCGAGCTTATTATTTACGAAATATATTTTTAACATTCTAATATGGTGAAAAATGCTTTAAGAGCTCTCACGAAATAATCTTTAAGCCAGCTTTTTTGTTGAAGCTGCATTGTTGTACTTCAAAACAATATATCTAGAATAATAGTTTTTTTTACACAAACTTGTTTCGTCGTGACTTTATCATGCTAGTAGTTCAAGCTCTGGCGCTTTTCAATTTTCAATCGATTTGTCGTGTTCTGGTGTCAGTCGATCGTTCCATTTATAATAGAATTTGGAAAATCACTATCGAAATCTGAAGATTAACTCTATAGTTTTAGATTTTTTAAAAACTGGTAAAAAAATAAAATATGTTTATGGTCAAAGAGGAACAACTCTATTAGACAAATCTTGGCATTTGAATATTTTTTTCGCAATAAGGCTGAATGAGCTCATTTGATCAAAATTTCAGTAAACGCTTTCGTTATTACTAGTTATATAATTAAATGTTATTAACTGGATGTATTAACATTTTAAAGGATCATAGGAATGAAATATGTCCATGAACTTTGCTTTATAAAGACTTTAGGTTAGCATTCTCTATAAAGTACAAAGCTATTGAAGACTTGATTTTTCATTATTTGTTCGTATTTTTTTCATATTTATATAGTTACATTGAAAGTTTTGTCATTTAAGTCATTTGTCACTTATTGTTGTACTATTGTTATAAAAAATAAATACTCTTTCACTTAAAGTTTTGTTTTTAATTCAAAGTTTATATCTCAAGTATTGCCCATTGCACATTACCATCACGTGAAAAAATGTATAAAATTTTCTATCCACATGATTGTCGTAAATCTGTAAAAAAAAATTCTATCAGGGGCATGCAGTTCCAAGGGAGTCGTACTGGGCTAACGCCTCTTCTAAAATTGACAAAACAAAATTGGCAGAAAAAAAATAAATTAAAATGCTAAAAAAAAAAATTGACGCCCCGCGAAAAAAAAATCTTTACGCACCCTTTAACTACATGCTCCACCACTGGATATTAAGGATTCTTGTACCAAGTTTTAAAAAATGGTATATACTAGTATAAAGTACCAACGTGCGTTACAATGAAAACTATTAAAACAAAAAAGGTGGCCACGAAAAAAAAAATTAGAATCGAATGTTGCCTTAAACATTGCAACGTAGGAAAATCGACATAAAAGACTGAAAAGTAAATTATTTATCAACAGTCAACCTTGATATCAATAACGTTTTTTTGGATGGAATTATAGTTTTTACGGACTAGAATGCACGCTTTGTGGATTGATTTATGTTGGTGAGACAAAAGGGAGACTAAATGCTCGTATGTGTGGTCACAGGTCGGGTGTCAACAACGACAGTTTTCCTTTTGTCTACCAACATTTTAACCAACCAGACCATTCCATTTTGTCCCTTAAAGTTCGCATTCTAGAAAAAATTTACCATTCTACAAACAATCCCACATTGAGTACACCTTTTCGTAGGGAGAGAGAAGAGTTCTGGATTAGACGACTGGGGACCGCACTACCTTATGGGTGCAACGATAATATTGGAAGTATAGGTAATTTGTCTAGCCCTAGATGCAATGATGTGAATGTGATGAATCTCTTTGAAATAACAGAAAGACGGAAACGCAGTCATGGTCATCGTAAATACAATGCACCAAAGCTTTGCGATGTTACCATTACCGGATTGCTACCGTATGTCCAAAAACCACTAGGGATTCATCACATTCGCACCAAGTTGTATTCTCTACCCCTTTCAAAACTTAATACCTTATATAAAGAATGTCTTGAAAATACAGTTACTGACCCAAATTCAAACCTTTACCGACTAACCGCTATTGTGCTTGATATCGGTTACAACCGCTTATTCAAACCTGTTGGAGTTCCACACGAAAACAGCAAAAACAACCGTTCTTTTCTCTCACTACCCTTTTTAAACAAAGGTTTAGATGCCATAAATTTAGGAAATATTCTACATCATAAATCTGTTACGGCACATATTCCTCCTTATTTCAAAGATAAAAGTATTCCAATCATCTCTTATACCTATACCTCCACTATTGCACCCAAGGTCTTCAACTATAAACAAGTGTTGCGGGATTTCCAAATCAATGACCTCGAGGCAAAACCTCCCGACTGTTCTTGTGAAAAGTCCCCATTCAATTATAGTTTCTCTGGCCACGTTATAACTGGTGACCTAAACATTGTGGAAAATGATTTACTTCGCGATGTTTTGGCTAAAGGACCAAAATACCATGAACCTAGACGTATCAACTGGAACCATAATTTTAAAACAATTATGGATTCAGTTGAAGACTATGCCAGAAAATGGGCCAAGAAAGAACAGGAGAAAGAAACGGACGTTTTGTCAGAGTGGGTTAAAGCTGTGAGGTTATTGATTTTGAAACGAATTAATTCTTTGAAGAGCTCAATGAGCACTAGCAACATCCATATTTAACAACGCTGATGTTGCAAAAACACTGTCCACCTTACACGACAAATATGTTGTTGTACCTGCAGACAAAGCACCAAATAACAGCATTTTTGTGTGCAAGAAACACTATATTGAGTGCTTGACAGTTGAATTAGGGGTTAGTTGTACCAACAATAGCAGCACATACACAGCTACAACATTGTCTAAGGAGGAAATTATTGACAATCATAAATCTGTCATTTCCTCCTTCGGGCTCTCTGTTGGTGCTGACAATGATGACATTCCATCCCTGTATTGGATTCCTAAATTACATAAAAATCCCGACAAACAGCGCTTCATTGCAGGGTCATCGAAATGTACCACTAAACCTCTTTCAGTCCTGTTGCCCTCAATACTGACGGCAATAAAATCCGGCCTCCAGAAATATTACGATTGTTGTTATTCTAGAAATGGCTCCAGCTTATGGAGTTTACGTATCACAATAAATTCGTTACTCCAGAGCTTGTGGGAGTTACATCGATTTTTTTGGCAGAGCGTTACGTTTGACACAGAAATTGCTAACACAGGGTTATGTTGCTCCTCGGTTGCTGTCTTCACTCAAGAAATTTTATGGTAGACACCATGTACTCATAGATAAATATGGGATTTCTATCTCTCAGATGATGAGTGCAGATGTCGGTTTGTCATAGGGTTTTGTTTTGTCTTCCTTTACCGGATTTGACACACTGAATTGGAAATTGGCAGCGCGGCGGGTGTGCTATAGCAGGCAGGAACCGCTTACTCTTCCGGAGCACCCGAGTTCACTCTTGTTACGACTTGAGTTCGCGTTGTTGATTTCTGTTCGGTTGTTTTTATGTTTTGTGTTTCCTTGTACTGTTCTTGTTCATGTTTACCGGTTTTGTCGTTGCCTTTTCGGACTTTTGACACTCGAATGCCCCTTTGGTGCCTCTGCTTATTTTGATAATTTCTGGTACAATAAGTGTCACACAAGTAAGATTCAGATCACACACCAATATACATTGTAGAATAAAACACAATACTAAACTTTATTGCTTTACGCCAGCCAAAGAAAATACAAAGAAAAAACCCTAAATAACATGTACAATGGACCATCTTTTGTGTCTCCGCTGTGCACAATGCAAAGCGGGGTCATAGAAATAATGACATCTATCTGTCAACAATTCTCAACCGATGCTCTAAGAATTTGCGTCATCTATTTTTAGCTCACCTGACACGAAGGGTCAGGTGAGCTATTGTCATCGTTAAGCGTCCGTCGTCCGTCCGTTAATTTTTCTTCAAATATCTTCTACTCTGAAACCACTGATGGGATTGCTTTGCAACTTTGTATACTTGATCTTTAGGATGTCTTCTACCAAGTTTGTGAAATTTTTGAACATCGATCTACCAACATGGCCGCTGTTGCTAAAAATAGAACAGGGGGTAAGACCATAGTTTTTAGCTAATAGCTCAAAAAGTATAAGAGATAGAGAAAATCCGAAGCAACCCTCCTTTTCCAGCATCAAAAGCTCGACAAAACTCTCCATTGAGTCAATGTTGTGAGATGACTCCTTATAGGAGTTATTTCCCCTTAATCGTCAAAATTTTCCATTTTCACAGTTTTTGGACTTATCTTGAAAATTGTAAGTGCTAGTGGAAAAGTTAGCATTGCAAAATGGTTCAGCTCATTTAGATCTACAAAAAATAATATCAGGGTCAAAATTGACAGATAAACCGTTTAAGAGTTATCCCCCTTTAACTGATTTTCTATCAATTTTAACTGATTTTTAAAAATCTTCTCTGAAACCACTGATGGTCCTTCAGCATCAAAAGCTCTATGAAACTCTCCATTGCGTCTAAGTTATGGGACGACTCTCTTATTTTTCCCCCTTCCCCCTTAATCGTCAAAATTGACCATTTTCACAGTTATTGGACTTTATCTTAAAAGCCATAAGAGCTAGAGGAATAGTTAGCATTGCAAAATTACTCATTTTCATCAAAAAATGATTCCAGGGTCAAAATTGTCAGATCATCCTTTTTAGAGTTATCCTCCTTTAAGTGTAAAGATCATCCTTTTTAGAGTTATCCTCCTTTAAGTGTATTCAATCAATTTTAACTTGTTCGGTTTTTTTTTTTTCAAATGGAAAGCTTTGAAACTTTGTCGATTCTTGATCTTAAAAGTGTTTTCTACCCTAACTAGTTTCTTTAATGTTACCTACCAAGTACATGATGTAGACCATGGTGCTCACAAGGTAAGAGGCTTTAGCATAAGAGATCAGGTGAGCGATTCGGGCTCCTGGGAGCCTCTAGTTTAATATTACCTTCGACAAATTCCATTTTTTAACTAATTTCTTGTCGACAAGATTTTTTAAGTTTCGACCGTCTACCCCTCCCCATTTGACTTAAACACATACCTTTAATTCTCAATTATTTATATAGTTGCTTGATAATTATAAGTCATCGGTAATTTTGTATAACTACTTCATGTACTTTAACGGAAATCGGAGAGGAACATGAAGTTACAACAAAGTGACAGACAATACATTCTGCCTTTTGATACGCCCAACGCGCGTTTCGTTTATTCAAGACTTATCAGACTCTACCAAAAGTTGAAAATGCCATACGATGAATATGGAGAGGATAGAAAGGAGTGATAGGATGAACATGACATGATGATGTGAGAAGTAGAGTGGGGACGCAAGGCCAATCGGGGTAACGAGTTTTGACAGCCACTAGGAAGGGATAGATAAGGTAGATCAATTTGAGCTACTGTGTGGTATCCTAAGGGTTCTACTCTTACCGAAACCTGTAGCATTGTTCTTTAAGGTGTAACGACCAGTTGAATTTTCCAAAAACGGTCCCCCACTATTGTTTGCGGCCTTGTTTTCTGTAATATGGACTGACGACCTCGGCATGCAAGAGTTAGATGACATTGTTACCCATTCAACAACATGGGGCATACCTTATGCAAAGCAGCGCAAGTCGTCCTTTGGGTACTATAGGTGCTATTAAACGTACTTTTAGCGACAAGGTCAGTGCTTCGTAATCCCGAGTCCCAAGCGGGGTCTAGAATCTTTTGTTGCTGAATCGTTAGATGATTTTCAACTATCTTTAGGGTTCCTGGCTTTTATATGTTTTTATATAGATTTTTAGATTCTTTTTAATGATTTTTAAATACATCCTTAACTACATCTTTATCTGTAATGAGATATATTTAAAAAGAATGCATAGTTTTAATGAAATATTAAATGCGGATGACAACTTATCAAAAACTTCTGAATAAAAGAAACATTTTTAGTTGAATCTAACTCTTTCAATTGATAAAAACCAATTCATCTCGAAAACATGTACCAACTCGAGTGCCAGAGGTGAAAGTCCCGTTTGAAGTTCTCAGACTTATTCGATTATCCATCGAAAATATTACAAATCACAGATGCAGAGGAAATCGAACTGCACAATTTATCTTATAGTTTGTAAAACAAAGGTAATCATTCTACCTCTCCAATAACAGACCACCCTACGACTGTATACTAACCTAGCTACCATTGTATACCAAACAGTAATAGAGATCAGAGGGAATACTGACTACTTGTTTATAGGGTTAATAGGAATGGCGTAGTTGCTTATTACAAAACCTCTCTAATATGTCAATGAATATATTTTGATAGCATCTGTAGTCTGTCCGACAGAAGATTAATAAAGAAGCTTGTACTTAGATAATGTATGTAGAAGTTAAACAAGTGCAATGAATTTTTCACAGTAATTTAGTCATGATCATTAACGACAAAGGTACATTTTTATCAAGATTTTACTGTCAATATTACATGCAACATGCGCTTCGAATATATGTTTCCCTTTATCCTTATATGCTAGTATTTCATTTTATATAAATTTCAAATTTAATAATGAACATCTGTGCATAGCATTAGGCAAGCCTTGATAGCAATATAAACAAACAAAAACAAAAACGAAAGAAGTCGCGTTTCGAACTCAATCCCTACAAAGTGCGACACGACAAAAATGTTTTTGCGTGACAACAGTAAGGTTTTTGCGGTAATAGGTAAATTTTAAATACGACAAAAATGAAAACCTATCAATTATCAGTGTCCTAATGAACGAAATAGGTCTTTAAAAAGTATTGACATTTAACCCTGTATTCTAACGAATCGCTAGGTATATTTTTTTAAATATAAATGTTTACTAAAGAAGAAAAATTATAAGATTTCTATCTTGTAAGCCTTGTTTTTCTACCTTCAGACGATATATGACAAGGAACCTCACCGTAATGTAAGTTTATCTATACCTATATAGAATTTACTTATTTGCCAAAACTCATGACTTGGAATCAGTCTTCTGTCACAAAGCAAAAGAACAAAAATGCCAACCAAAATATTTTATTTTGGTAAGGTTTTTTCGTGTGTTACATTTTGCTATATAAGGTTTTTTAGTGTGCAGGCGACGGTTTTTGATGAACGAAGCAACTGTTTTTTCGGGTTAAAGTTGATTTTTTTCGGTTTTAAATTGGACTTGAAAATACAATTAAAGAGCTTTTGACTGTTTTTTTTTATGAAATAAATAAACTACAGACTGATAAATGGGTATTTTACTGTTAGTTTTATAACGAATGCGTGCAACAAATATAACAATCTGTACAAGAATAGTATTCAAATATTGTACCGTCTATTCATATAAAACTTTAGAAATTACTGTAATAAAAATAGAAGCGGAAATACCGAACAATTTTATATAGGAAATGTTGTTTTACATTTTCATTTCACAACCTCATGCATACATATTCAACAATATAAAAGAAGCACGGGTACCAATGGGGAATCCGTATTTATACATCCTTACTATAAATGTATAGACGTTGGGTCACATTGGTACACGTAGGTACATTTAAAAATCATGAATAAAACATACATGTCTGTTATAAACTGTTATGAATAAATGATATAAGATAAGTTTGACATCTACCGTCATTTTGACAAATTTAGATTGCTCCGTGAAAATCGTATCGCTCCGTAGTCGCTGTATCGGGAGACCCGGTTTGGACCCCGGCTTTCATTACGACAGGGCTGCCCCATTCAACCACCTGAGGCACACACTTCAGCCGTTTCGAGGGCAAAGCAGACTTCCCACATGTCAGGTCTCTGCGCGCTCATAAGTGGACTTTTTCCGCGCTGCTACAGACCAATTCGCCACCAGGAACCCGCACGGGGGGGATACAATATTGGTTTAAAATTGAAATTGTTAAAAATTTTAAGATATAAGATATAAGTATATATTAAGCATAAATTAATACAATTTCAAAAGCATTCATGGATTTTGTGTTAGTGTAAAAGTTAAAGGGCGTACTTTCGATTTTTGTAAAAAAAAAGAACAACTGAATTCTTGGTCAGTAATACAACAGATACTAGCGGTGGGTGTAACTTTTTCGTTTTTTTAATCGTTTTCTCCGAAGGGAAAATATTTGACAGGGACATATTTGATTTTTACCCCCTTTTGGCCTATACGTAACTCAGAAGTATTTCTAAACGAAAAAAGAGGGGACGCAAAATCAAGCCTACCCTTTCTTTTATGGCAAGTGACATTACTGTAAAGTTTCATAGCATTTGATCAACCACAACAAAAGTAATTGTGGAAACTAATCAAAAAATCGGTTTTTGGTCAATTTTGGGCCCCTTATTTCTAATCGAAATTATAAAATGACCCATAAGGAGAGGTGCACATCTTCAATATATCAGTAATCACTGTGTAATATTTCAAAAAAGATCCAGTGTTTAGCTTTGAGATTCTGATTACACAAGACAGGCAATCCTACAGTGCGACGGACGGACGTATAGACGGACGGAGAGACCCAATTACTACACATGTTTTCTCATTCGGAGACGCAGGTGAACACCTAATTATAAGGAGGAAACCGTCGCATTCTTAGGCTGTGTCACTCAAAAACCGTCACAGGTTCCCGAACAAACCTTACAGTATTCACGAAAAAACCGTAACGTGTTTGGAGGAAAATGTAAATTACTTCAAGGTATCTTTATAACTATTTGTAAGAAAGATGCTAAACGTTTCAGATTTAACAAAAGAGTCACAAAAGCTTTTTTTGTTCATTTTTACAATTGTTTTTTTGACGAAATAACGATATTTTTGAAAATGGTAACAATGTTTAATTTTGACAATTAAATGATTTGAATTGTGTCAATATTCATTAGGTATATGTTCGGTACATTTTTAAAAACACTTGACATATTTTTTTACAAATCAATTAGTCTATAAACTAAACTGACCTTGAAAAAGTCAATATCGTCTTAATTTTCCTCTGTTTTTCCCACAATGCATTTAGGAGATCAGCAAAAACCTTACTGTTGTCACGCAAAAACAAATTTATCGTGTCGCACTTTGTAGGGATTGGAACTGGGGCCACGGAGACTTGCTCCTCTCGATTGATATCTTCTTATAGTCATTTGTCTTTTGTTTGTTTTTTGTCTGGAGCACATTGTGTCGAGTATTAACAAAAATATGTTAACTTATTACTTATCGATAACTGGCAATAGGAAGTTATTAAGTTATCGATCTCGCCGCTTCATAATACAATACCAAAACGGGTATAAAACGGCTAATTTGGTTATGTCGTATATCGATATTTCAAGGATTAACCTCTCATCAGCAGCATTGGAATCAAAACAGTGGAAGGTAAAAACCAAAAGTATTCAAAGCCAAAAGGGAACAGGGAAGCCAAATCCAGCACCGAGGACATCGACCATGTGCAGTACAAGGAAAAAAAACCTAGTGTTTTAAACAATTTAGAATTTAACAATCGGGAATCCAAATAACAAAATATATTAGAAATTAAATGGTAAATTCGTGTCAGACAATTCTGACGACCAGGCTTGTGACCTCTGGTCAACCAGCAGCAGTTATCGAGCCAGAGATTTCAAAATACAATACCCAACGAAATATTTTATTTCATAATCAAGCAAGATGAGTTCACCATGTTCACGTAAAAATTATTTTGGTAAATATTTGTGTTTCGATACGACAAATAGATAACCGATAGAAAACATAATTCAAATTTATTTACTTGTTTCTATACCGGACAAAACAAACTGTATTTAAATTTGCCTTACCAATACCAACTTTACGTGAAACTTGGTAAGTTATGTCCATCTCTCAGGAACGCCTCCAGGTGAGGAGTACCAGGCGTTACTGTCTCACCTGAATAGCATATGATAGTAATTAAACCGTGACGCACATATCCATAGAATAATAAGAATAATTTTATTACCCAGTGACTGGGCCCATTTCTGGGCAAAGGTTACATTGATCTAACAATAAACAATAAACAATATCCATATTAGATGTACTGAATTCATGTTAAATTTCATGAAAATCCATCAAACGGCTTAGGGCGAGTTGCGATTTCAAGATAAAGTGGACAGAGACAGTTATTCCTATATACCCCCTTCATTCAAACATTAACTATGGGGGAAAGAACTTTTTCAAATTCATGATTATATATATACATAAACCTGATAAAATTGAATCGTTATCTATGTAGTTCAACGACAAAGAACAACTATGCAGGTGTAATAGACCTATAGACCAGATAGCAGGAATTAACGAAAATGGAAGGAGTTCGTGAGTTTTGCTTTTTGTTCGCTTTTAGTTTCGGCTTTGGTCTCGTTTTAAGTGAGGACTTGGGTGAAGCAAGGATAAGTGCTATTGAAAAAACTTTGCGTGAACAGACTTTAGAAATATTCCAGTTGAAGAAAACCCTCAAAACCCAAAATGAAGAAATTGTTGAACTGAAAAAGACTATCCTGGATTTAAGACGAAGGCAATATGGACAGAAGAAGGAATTATCCTTATTGAAGTCGTTGATTCAGAGGTCCACCAAGCGGGAGGACGTAGAGGATATCATTCTAACAGACAGCTGGGACAACGCTGTATCAGTACATATTGAACCGGCGTCAGAAGTGCCAGCAATAAAAAGGGGTACATGCAACTTTTTTTCTTAGAAACACAAATATATAACTATAAAGAACTGTTAATTTCGTTGTGCTGTATAATGCATAATTCAAAATATTATATAAAAAAAAGGTTTCAAATAACAAAAAGTATTAAAAGAGACGCATTCTATACCACACAAAAAAAAATCGAGCAACGAAGCTGAAACCAGCACCGAGGTTATCGACCATGCGCAAAGCAATGATAAAAACCTGGTGTTTGAAACAAATGTTAAATTTAAACAATTTCAAAGTATAGAAGTGATAAACTTTAGGTCAGACCAGTCTGACGACCGGGCATGTGATTACCCTCTTGAAAGTTGGTAATATTAAGCAATCAAAGCGCTAAAGCGTTTAAAAGCAATCGAAATATATAAGTATTGTAATAGCGAGCATAGCTCGCAAGCGGGCACGAAGTGCCCGCTCGAGCGGAGAGCTCTACGGTATTTGTTTCCGCGAGAAATTTGCTAATGCTGAATTAGATTTTTTATGGTCCGGAAAGGGTTATTATTTTTACAGGTCCGGAGTGAATGTTAAAATAATTTATAAGAAAAGAAATAATGCTTAAAAAATAATAAATTGCGCTTTTTACAAGAAAATAATATTCTTAAAATAATAAATACACATAAGCTGCTCGTTTCGTCTTGGTTATATGCATGTACGAAACTAACGTGTCTCGAAGCTTAATCGCCCCATACCATCTCGCCCCAAAATAAGCAAATGGAAATATTGGAAATTAAATGATAGCGATAGCCCTGAATGTCGAATGTTTAGCTATGCTCGCATTTAGGCAATGCCTACTCCATATTAGATTTATCCTCTGTTAAAGTGAATTGTTCAAAATGTTTGCGAAATAATAATTTTGTTGAGCGAAGAAAGGATCGTCATAAAGATGCTCTCAAAGTTAATGAACACAATTACACAAACAAGACAGGTATCGTGTTCAAACGGTATCGATTGTAACACCCTTTGTACCCCTTCGATTAAAATAGACTTGTCCCAATGATGTGTATTGTGTACTGAATTTATGAACATAGAAAATAGAATTCTTGCATTGACCAACCAAATATGAGAAATATTTATAAGAACCAATCAAATAATAGATGTATACATAATGTATATTCTATCGCCTTGAACTAAATAGTGCATCATGTAAAATGCAAAGGAATGAATAAAACTTGTGCCGGTAACATAAAATGCCATTAAAATGGAGATTTATAAAAGTGTGTATCATGTTAACAAATATTGAAAAGTAATATAGAAAATGAAGCATTTTTTTTTTTTCAGACTGGATGCAGGAAGATCACTCCGTCTAGACTGAAAAAAAACCCCGCGAAAATCATCACTACTCTATAGACTCCATAAGGCTTCGCTGTGCTTGCCTAAAAACCGCGAAAATCATCACTACTCTATGGACTCCATAAGGCTTCGCTGCGCTTGCCTAAAAACAAGCACCGGGCATATCAACCATGTGCATTCCAATGAAAGAAACCTGGCGTTTTAAACATTTTAAACGGTTATCGGATTTTTTCGTGTCAGATAAGTTTGATGTTGAGGCTTGTGATTACCCTCTCAGACATTTGGTTCACCAGCAGAGATGATCATAACGAGAAGAAACGTGCACGTTTTATTATTTTACTAATTATAATTTTCCCAGATAGCAGCCCAATGTTGGCACCATGTACATGTATATAATAACGACGTCTGAACCGTTTAGACGATATTGAGATGTGGAATAAGTGTACGCGACACAACAAACATAAACAAACAGCAATTCAAAAAATCACAACGGAAAACAGCCAGCAGTCTTCAACATGACCATAGGTCACTGCTTACCGTCTTGCATTGGCCCAAGACTTATAATACAATACAAAAGCTTCAAAACCAATCCCCAAATCACCATCGAAAGACCCAATTCTTGACATAAAACAGTTAACACAGAATGACAAGGACAAACAAAGGCTTTGGCAAAGTTTCCTTGCTTAGGACAGGCACATATAAAACGTTTAGCTCGAGTCTCTAAAAAAATCTCAATTTTAAGGCGTTTCTGATGTGCCTTAAAAGCTATGTATATTTGTACACTTGTAATAAAGTTGCGTTTTTTATTCAGGATCCAGACTTTTAGACCCTCTATCCATCAACGCTCAGGGTCGGTCACATCCACACGTTGCATTCCATGCCTACCTAAGTCATGTAGAGAGCCATCCTAGTAACCATCACACGATTATTTTTGATTCGGTTTCACTTGACCTGCAGAACTCCTACAATGTCAACACTGGTGTTTTTACGGCACCGGTTTCAGGAATTTATGCTTTCTTTTTTACTATGAGATTGGGTGGCGATGCCGTTCACGTTTTTGAACTTGTAAAGAACTCAGAAGTTCTTGAAGTAATTGTTATTAATACAAAGAACTGGGTTGGACAAATGTCTTCGGGAAGCTGCATTGCGCGCTTGCAGCTTGGAGATGTAGTGTATGTAAGAACACACGATACGTACCAGGGGACAGGTGACATCTTCAGCAACTTTGGAGGACGACCACATTTCAGTGGATATCTTGTGTATCCAGAATAATTTTTGCTTTTTGTTCGCTTTTAGTTTCGGTTTTGGTTTCGTTTTAAGTGAGGACTTGGGTGAAGCAAGGATAAGTGCTATTGAAAAAACTTTGCATGAACAGACTTTAGAAATATTCCAGTTGAAGAAAACCCTCAAAACCCAAAATGAAGAAATCGTTCAACTGAAAAAGACTGTCCTGGATTTAAGACGAAGGCAATATGGACAGAAGAAGGAGTTATCCTTATTGAAGTCGTTGATTCAGAGGTCCACCAAGCGGGAGGACGTAGACGATTCCAATCTCACAGACCGGACAAATGATGTACACGATGAGCCGGTGTTAGGAGTGCCAGCAATAAAAAGAGGTATATGTTATGGGTTTTTTATCTTTCAATATAGAAAAACAATGTAGGTAAGGAAGGTATTTGTTAATTTTATACAAGCATACTTTAAGGAGCAACCTTTCATGAACAGAATTTGAATAAAAACTATAATGGATATAAGGCCGAAAAAGAATCACTTAATATCCCCCTAAAAATAGAGCAGCCAAGGAAACAAAAAACAGCACCGAGTGGAGGAAAGTAGCCTGAAGTTTTAAAAAAATATATGAATTTAAACAATACTCTAATGGCGGGGCTTGTGATTACCTTCTGGTCTACCAGCATAGATGATCGACCATAACGAAAAGCCACTGATAGCAGCAAAAGGTTGACAACACAGTGTAGGAACGGAAGTGTACAGTTGGGTGTCTATGCGATAATTGTGCAATTGCACTTGTCGATTTCGTACAGTTTTTTTCAAAATTTTACACAAACATTTTCAAATGACACTTAAACGACTAAGAATGACGTTCGCTTCAAAATTTAAGTAGACATATGTAACAAAGAATATGATAGTATGATGTAGGTTCAACCTGATATTCTCCCGCAGATATTTATTAGGGGATGGCAGGAGGTGGATGGCAGTTTTTGTAAATAAATGAAAAACGAAAAGGAAAATGAAAACCGAAAAGGAAAATGGGAAATTTCCTATTCAAAATCAAAACCTAAAAATGAAGAAAAAAATTGAAAAGGAAAATGAGTCATTTTCCTATTCAAATTCGAAAAGGAAAATGAAAAACGAAAAGGAAAAGGGAAAAAGAAAAGGAAAATGGGTCATTTTACTATTCAAAATTTTAAAAAAATCGAAAAAAAAATTTGAAAAAAAAATTGAAAAGGAAAATGGACCATTTTCCTATTCTAAATCGAGAAGGAAATGAAAATGAAAATGAATAACGAAAAGGAAAATGAGTCATTTTCCTATTCAAAATCGAAATGGAAAATGAAAAACGAAAAGGAAAATGGGGCGAAAAAAAAATTGTTAAAAAAATTTGAAAAGGAAAATGAATAACGAAAAAGAAAATGGGCCACTTTCCTATTCAAAATCGAAAAGGAAAATGAAAAACGAAAAGGAAAATGACTAACGAAAAGGAAAATGGTTTTTATATGTATGTATTTATAGTATATCATGTGGGCCATGATTTGTCATGCAAAAAAAAAAATAAAACTAAGTTTCAAAATGATACGTCACGACACTTTTTTTGCCATCTGTGGCAGAAAAAAATCATAAGAAATACAGTAAGGGTTCCTTTTGGAACGGGAAATACTTTAATTACAACCAACTGGGGATTAGATGCGTGAGTCTCAAGCGACTTGTGTGAAACTTGACAGGTCTGTAGGTCTGGTCAGGGTCTTTTGGCAGGTGACTGAATGACATTTTCCTGACTGACTGGGGAGTTTAACGTCGTGACTATACCTATATATAGGTCTGCAGCGACGTGATATTTTCCTGTTAAACATCTAATTATAAAGTGGTTCTAGGTATTATAGTCATTTAGAGAAACAGACTTATCATAAACGACTGAACACAAAAAATAACAATATTAAAAGTTATTAAGTTCAAAAAAGAAGACGAGGTTAAATGACATGGTGACAGCTAGACGCAAAAATCCTCATCTAATTTATCGATATTTAGCAGATGTCTAGCTTTTATACTTTTCAAGAAATTCATTTTACAAAAAAGTCTTATTATATTTTTTGAGTAATTCATTTTCAACAAAACTCTTACAAAGAAGTTTAGAACCCGAAAAGGACCTTAGGTCCAAAGCCATCGAAGCGTGAAAATGGGGTCATGGTCACACATAATGGTTACAGTTGCGTAGAGCATTTAATATCTAAACTGTCTGTATACCAAATACAAGATGCTTAGCTATCATACTTGTCAAGTAATCATATTCCACGAAGTTTACAGCCTGAAAAAAACGCCTAAATTCACAGTCACTAAAGTGTGAAAATAGGGTCAAGGTCACACGTCGTTGTGACAGTTGTGTAAATCATAACCTCAACTGTCTGTTATATAATTACAAGATGCCTAGCTATTATACTTTTCAAGTTCTTCATTTTCCACAATTCTCACAAAAAAGTTCACGCCGCTACCGCCGGAAAGTAATAACTATATGTCTCGCCTTCCGCGACATTTTGTCACAGGCGAGACAAAGTAAAATCTGTAACTAAAGATCGAGTCTCGACAAAAGTCTCCATTTGATTGTAGTGTACAGATTACCCGTTTTACGTGAACTTTTATGCCTGATACCGATGGTAATAGAGACATAATCGGCGACATTATGCGTTAAACCAAAAGAGCGTTTCAGGAAAACTGTTGAATGTGTAAAAGACAGAAAAACGGACAGACAGACGGACAAATAAATGGTCGAAGAGCAAACCCAAAGTCTCTATCAGCGTTCGCTGGTTAGAGACAAACACTTATCGTCTGTTGAATAAAAATCCCCGTTTTGCTGGCGTTTCGGATGTGTTTAGAAGACTACACCAGTCCTGTACTTTAGTTGCGTTTTATATTTATTACTCTAAATCTTTTGTTTCCTTATTCAGGATCAAGACTTGTATCCACTAGTTACGTTCCGGGTTCGTCACAGCCTCACGTTGCATTTCATGCCTACCTAAGTCATGTAGAGAGCCATCCTAGTAACCATCACACGATTATTTTTGATTCGGTTTCACTTGACCTGCAGAACTCCTACAATGTCAACACTGGTGTTTTTACGGCACCGGTTTCAGGAATTTATGCTTTCTTTTTTACTATGAGATTGGGTGGCGATGCTGTTCACGTTTTTGAACTTGTAAAGAACTCAGAAGTTCTTGAAGTAATTGCTGTTGATACAAAGGAATGGGTTGGACAAATGTCTTCAGGAAGCCGCATTGCCCGCTTGCAGCTTGGGGATGTAGTGTATGTAAGAACACACGATACGTACCAGGG